>LWMK02000150.1:0-11117 GCA_001693075.2 Taenia saginata
TGGTTCACCCTCAGAGTCGCCTTATAAGTTACCATTTAAGTCAACTTCAACGCATATCGGACTCGAGACCACCCCAAAATATGTACGGGAGGCAACAAGCCAAGGAGATCTCATTCTGTTCAACGCTGCATGTAAACGAATAAATAGGGGCATAATCTTGTCGCTGACCTATCACAACATTCTTTCCCTGCCACAACTTTACCGAACATCACACCGGAATACCACTTCTGCCCCACTTTTAAAACGGAGTCAAACTCTGGCCACCTTAAGGCTGTGTGCATGGGAAATCAAAGACAGAATACCTGATTACTTTACAGATAGCAGCGTGTGTTCCTTCAATCCCAACTGGTCACTGCAACGGAATCCATCGCAGACCGCACACACTTCATATAATCTCATGCAGCACTCATTGCACTGGCAAAGAAAAATCCGATTTGACAAGTAAGTGGCAACTGACTAATTAGAGTCTTCAACTTTCTTCAACCGGTTTTAAAAATGGGAGCAAAAAACAAATATTTAGGCTAAAATTCAACAACTGTTGATTTGCCAAATAAATGTCACGTTTAATGTTATCAATATTTGTAGCAGGAGAGGGAAGAGGACTTGCAGTTTGGACGACAAGACAACAACGAACAAATGAACCGCTTGTACTCGACATCCTACCATCCCCTCACATCACTCGTCTCCACCACCTACTGTGTCTGCACTCTCCATGTCACACCGACCAACTGCAGCCTCACCAACTTCCATAGCCTCAACGAAAGGCACCAAGACAACAGCCGTGGCAGCAGAACCATCAACATTAGCGCCCATGATTTCAGACGCACCAAGAGGCACCACCACGTCGGTGGCAGCATTTGCATGCCACTCATAAACGCGACCTAAAACGAGAAAGGCACAAAAGGAGTAGAGTTAATGGACAAGAGTTATCAGTAGAATGAGGAAAGACGAGATCAAAGATGCGGTGCTGTGAACCGGTTTTAAGCTCGCGTCCTAGTTAGCTCAAGTGTCACTGAATTCTCTCTAGCCACTGCACCAGCAAGTCAGTTGTTGTTTCTATGTGGCATAACTTTTTGGGTGTGCAAGCATGCAAGGTAGGTGTTAGCGGAGCAGTTTTGAGTGCTTGTAGCTGCCGTGTCGGCAATGACAGGAAGGTGAGTTAAGGCCCACGTTTGCGGATCGAGACTGTTCACAAGTGACCTCCATAGGGCATGCAACCATGGTGCACGCCTTTATTGCCACCTAATAATGGTCTGGTGAGGAAATAAGCATTGCCTGCACAACTTTTTTACTCGAGCAGGCAACTCATTGCCCTGGAATGAGTAAAGGGAGCGCGAATGGTGACGGAGAAGGCGCCCCTGAGGGTGAGACATGCACTATAGATCATCCACAGAGGCATGAGACCCAGAACAGGGCATCAGCATAGTCAATCAACGTCAATCTCAAGGATTGTGCCATCAATCGTGGGGGTAGCTATAAATCAGTCAATATCCATCTACGGGGTTGTCGGACTCGTTCGGGGATCACCACATAGAGCTGTGTCTATCACAGCAGGCATGCGACTCATAATTTAGTCCTGTTGGGATGGTTTCCTATTATCTTTGGAATGATTAACGATCCAATTGCGCCTTTTGATATCTTTTTAACTTTCATTTGTACTATTTTCTTCATTTAACATGCATGTATTATTTGCCTATTCGCAGCGCTTTGCGAAGTTTCGGTTAAGTGATGCTTTTAAGTAATTTTTGGGATTGTGACTAAGGAGAAGGGTACCCTCTGGACCAGCACAAATCTCATTACTCTGCCTATTCCATAACGAAACCTAAGAAGTGGTCTCCATGAACCAGCGCAAATTTAATCATTCTTCCTTGGTATTCAAATCACTGGAGAAAAATGCTCGCTACCTGCTCTCCCTCTATCCGTTTTAGGGGAATAAAAGACGTGCCTGCCATGCAAATGAATGAATTTTCTGCAAAAATGATGGAATGCAGTACCACAACCTGAAAAATTCAGTTCATTTAAATCAGATTTCCCTACTATTGGGTTTCAGCCCGTCTCCTTACCCGATAGTATGATTGCATGATTCAAATGGCGATGTGGCACATCGCGTGCTTCTTAGGATATGAGGGACAGCCAGGGAGCGAAAGAAGCTCACTGCTCTCACCCATCTCAATGTCTGAGAATGGAGGTTAAGAAGGGAGGGATAGACGAATGCGTTGGTAAACTGCTGCCATCACATGCAGTAATTGCACACGAGGGATCAGCCTCACTGTCTCTCTGGAGGCCGTCCTTCCACCAAATTGATTGACACCGTTCAAAAGCTGCCTCATCAGTGTGCGTCATCATGATACATAGCTTTCTATGCACTGAATGACTGCTGGGTTATAAAGCAGGGGTGCTAGTACAATCGCACTGTCTCGAGTTGGATCCAACTCGTGGTTTCTCCGCTATTGAATGTTTGAGGGATATGAGGGGAAGGAGGAGTAAAGAGCTGAGGCGGCACTCCTTCAAAAGGCTATTATGCGCATAAACAGGCTTATTTTGTGCATTAATTACTCGCTTATCATGTTCATCAATGTGTAGAGATGCTAAATATGGAGCTGAACTTGCCAAGTCCAAGGTAGCTGTATCGCGGATAAATGTCGCGCAAGTCACTTCCCCATCCGACAATGCCATCATCAGACAAAAAGCAAAAATTGCTATGTGGTTGGCTCAGCGTCCAGGAGAGCTGAAGCTAGAGCTGTGCAATATCTTCATGGAGAGTTGAGTCGGGGTGTTAAGGCCCACGTTCGCAGTGGCCACTGCATCCTCCTTGCCAACATGTAGCGGTTGCACTGGGAGACTGGTTGAAGCAGAGTCGACTGAGACCAAGGATGACGATAGTAGAGGCATTGGAGACATTGTCCCATTGGGCATGTGCAGTGCTTACTCGGAGGCAGATCTACGAGGCAGCAGCATTATTACCAAAAATGTATGCGAATGAANTGAGTTGGGGTGTTAAGGCCCACGTTCGCAGTGGCCACTGCATCCTCCTTGCCAACATGTAGCGGTTGCACTGGGAGACTGGTTGAAGCAGAGTCGACTGAGACCAAGGATGACGATAGTAGAGGCATTGGAGACATTGTCCCATTGGGCATGTGCAGTGCTTACTCGGAGGCAGATCTACGAGGCAGCAGCATTATTACCAAAAATGTATGCGAATGAAGAAAGGAAGGCGGATCAGTGGCATGCTCCCATCTGACAGTGGTGCCGAGGAAACCACCGGCAGTTCAGAGGATGCAAAGCGTCATCAGACTAACTGCATGGTACCAGTTCAGCAACGCAAGGTCCTTAGATGGTAATGAGACAAGCATTGGTGGTCCGGGTGGGTAGGTGGGTGGGCGTGAAAGGGGAGGAGCAGTCGATTGCACCAGCATGTCAGCACCTTCTCGGTGTAAAATCGGCAGTTCACTTGCTCTGACGTCGGTGCTCATCTCTTCTTTATTGGCCTTCACTTCCCTGGATAGAGTACTATGAGGGTAGGTGTGGAACACTCCTCAGCCTTGGCAACATGCTGGACGGGGCAGAGCGATGAGGGATGTGCTTGAGGATGACTGCAATTGCGTAGTGAATAGCGGGTTTGGTGACCGCCTTTTAGCTGCCCAAAAGGATTCACGTAGTGTGTGGATCGCAGCGCGGGGAAGTGACAGATAATCATGGATAAACTGGTTCGTATTCCAGCCATAATGTGCATTCTGAGGTCTCTGTGACTGAAAATACACAACGGTTGTGTCCACACACTCCACAGGATATAGAAACTGTGGAGAAGTTGTTGACAACTTGCCATGCCGAGAAAATGAGCCCCATCAAGTCTGCTGCTCATCGGATGCCTCGTTGGCAGGTGAGCTAATTACGTAAAAACTTGCACGATAGCTATATCAACCTGACCCTTCCTTCCAACGAGGAGTCAGCGAATGGTGTAGCGGCTGCGGAGTGTGAACACAACTAAAAATGATTAAATAGCAGGTGATTTTTTAACATCATTGTAGGCAATAATTTTCATCCTAAGACTACAATTAAGCCACCTGGAAGGATACCCACGAGATACCCTCCTTATTCTTATCCCCTTTAATGTGTCGTTGATGGCACGCTTCATACCAGATGGGAAGCATTCAACGTCCGTAGATGAACGTCGACCCTTTAAAGGAGAGCTGCGATGACTAACTCAACACAGGCTGGCTAGGTGTCTCAGGGGCAAATTAGACGACCCAGTCACCCAGACATGGACATAACCAACGGACCGTTGACTGATTGTTGAGTAGGCTTTTTGCTACGTTTGAATCACTGGTTCATTTTGTTACAAGTTTCACCATATTTTACTTCCCAGTGCATTTGTTAGCCTTTAACAAGCACAGTTTGTCTGAACTGCCCTTCCTCCTAGAGGTGATCATCGCATTTCCAATGTGGGAAGATGGATTTCGTATCTGTTTGCTACTAATTAATTCACGAAGCCTGAATTAAAATTACTATTTTGAAGACCATTATCCGAGAAGTGCATGGAACCCTTCTGTCTTCTCCTTCTTTCTGTTCGGTACACATCCGTTCATGTTCACTGCCAGGCGTCTGAGTTTAAATGCCACTAAGAAATCGCGTTTACTTGACCAGTTCAGACTGAGAGTTGCAGACGGCTTACAACGCACTCGCTCCTCATCTGTGTCGGCTAACTTCTACCCGTAGCGAGAAAAGCAGACCGTTTTCAGCCCCTCTTCTTCAAGGCCCAACACGTCAATTGAGCATACAAATGAGCTGTAGCTCACTGGTGCTCCGATTCGCTATAATATGACTTCACTGCAAATGGATACGTATCGCAGCTCTCTCAGCCTTATCCACCCAAGAAGAACGTTAAAGACACCGTACTCAGACAGGATACATATCTATTCCACAAATGATGGCTCTGCGAAGGCACAGCCACGGGGCATCTCAGTGGCCCCATCACCAATCATGCAAACAAACGACCAACGCGTTACACAGTCCTCGTCCTGTCCTTCTGGTGTCATTCTCAGTGCTGCCCCTAATGGTTGTACCGTGTCTGCACCCTCCTCCTCATTCCCTGGGGTGAAAGCGAATTCCGTAGGAGAAGGGCAACTATGCTGCTCGTCACAGGGCAAATACTGACCTAAAAGCAAAACAGAGTCAGTGTCCTGTAAATGTTAAAGTCTCAAGACCACGACGATGGCAGAACAGTTATGCCTTGATGACTACCATACCGAAACCTACTGGCGCTTTGAATGTTTTCAACGACAAGCCCAACCACTTGCCCTTGGTGGCGGCGATACACGCAGTACCATCACCAGCTATATGGTCGCCGACCAATACGCTCTTGCCATACTTTGGCCCGTCTTCTTAATTTTTCTTCAACAAATGATATCGCATTATTAATTTTTCTTCAACAAATGATATCGCATTGGCCTTAATCTCGCCTCATTTGGGTAACTCACAGTCTACAAAACCACCAGCACACAAATGTCCAGCAAATCGAACCACTATGAAAAGTGCTGTCCTCCGAAATCAAAACTCTTGCCCCATCTTACTGCGTTGTAGCTACAAAGTGCACATTGGGAGGTAGCCTTTCCATATGGGTTGTGCTCGTTCAGAGAACACACTCTTCTTCTCCATGATAGATGGCGAAGATACTGAAATGGGGTCCATGTTTTTGTTTTTTGTGAGAGGACTACTTACTCCAAATAAGGAACCGGACTGAGTACATCAACATTAGTGGCTAATGTTGTGGTCAATCTGGCATTTCAACTCTGCAGTGAATTGAGTGCTTGCATCCTCACAACAGTAATAGTCACGGCGACATTAAGGGTAAAGTGACAGTAAAAGCGGCGGCACTAGCCTTTGACGACGATTTGGGTGACAATGCGACCTTGTACAAGCGCTTTTTACCCAGCGATCATCACTCGCCACCTACCTTGCTATCATCGAGATGGTAATGTTTGGTTATGCAATTCTTTCAGCCGATGATGCCAACAATGCCCAAAGTGGCAAGGATTGCTCTACTTTTCTACTCCACTTTTGTGTTCAGTGCTACACTAACCTCAAAGTCCTCCAAAACCTTGGAAAGAGGTCTGCGCTCATTGTGGCTGTGATACTGATTCAACTGCGTCGTTGAATAGAAACCGCTGACAACATCGCTTATTTAAGGACCGAATGCGTTGACATATGATGGTAGATGTTGGGACNTAGTGGCTAATGTTGTGGTCAATCTGGCATTTCAACTCTGCAGTGAATTGAGTGCTTGCATCCTCACAACAGTAATAGTCACGGCGACATTAAGGGTAAAGTGACAGTAAAAGCGGCGGCACTAGCCTTTGACGACGATTTGGGTGACAATGCGACCTTGTACAAGCGCTTTTTACCCAGCGATCATCACTCGCCACCTACCTTGCTATCATCGAGATGGTAATGTTTGGTTATGCAATTCTTTCAGCCGATGATGCCAACAATGCCCAAAGTGGCAAGGATTGCTCTACTTTTCTACTCCACTTTTGTGTTCAGTGCTACACTAACCTCAAAGTCCTCCAAAACCTTGGAAAGAGGTCTGCGCTCATTGTGGCTGTGATACTGATTCAACTGCGTCGTTGAATAGAAACCGCTGACAGCATCGCTTATTTAAGGACCGAATGCGTTGATATATGATGGTAGATGTCGGGAGAAATAGTGGTGGGGCTGGCAGAAGGCGTTTTCAGCACACAGTACGTGCTGCAATGGCCAGAGTGGCTGCTCCAAAAAAAACAGATTCTTGGAGGTTTGTGAACCGGACCGCAAAATGAGGAGTTGACATGGACTGTCAATTCAGATCGCTTCTTTCCCTGTACCTCCCATGTCGAGATAAGCGAAGGGCCTTCAGCTACCAACATTAGGTGACCCCCAAGCAAAACCTCATGTGACATCCTGGCAACGTGGCGAAGGGATCCACCGAGGGCGGAAGTAACGCAGACATTAAGAATCTGGTCTCTTTTGCGTCCCCATGTTCGTCAGTGATGTGCGTCCAAGCTTTCGCCTTTTAAGAATCCCGTATTGTGTCCTACTGTCCGTTTGAATAATGTCTCAACTGACACCGCCCATAGGACTTAAATAGGCTTCTCCGAGAAATAACTTAAAGGGATTACTCTAAATAACGGTGCACTCACCTCTCAGATTGGCTCCTGCTGGCGACGTAGCAGTGCATTTAATCAAATCAACATTATAAATGTTAATTGAGCTAGGCGAACGTTCTTTGCAAGCACGGCACACTGAGACAAAGTCGGATGCACCTAATGCCAAAGGACTCATTCATGCGGAAAGGGAGAAGAACTTGCCACGCACTCAATCCACCCAGTCTCTGTGTGGTCACTAAAAATACAAAATGTTTCAAAGTGGTCGAATAGTTGTTGGGGCACAACACAAATTCATTGCTGCCAAGCACAAATGGCAGGGGAAAATGGCTAAGAACATACATTGCTAATGATGGACCAAGTCGTAGCAGGTAATCGCATGGAGAGCATCCACATCCGCGTACGTGCAGTCCACCGAATAAAGATAATAACTAAGCATCGTCGAAGTCAGCGTCCGCAGCGCCTTTAACAGAACGGGGAAGAAGACGAGCCAAGTGTTTGGTAGATTCACCACTGTATCCAACGCCTTAGACATCATTAATCTAAATCCGTTGTCATTAGTACACCAAACCATGTGATGCAATGCCAAAGCAATTCCACCTCATCAATCAAAGTACTGTGCAACAAAAATATACGCAACGAGGTATTGTACTTGCAAAAGAGTCTTAACAGGAACTAAGGCTTGTTTTTCTTTGGCGTTCAATTCAGCACGTAAGTGGTTAAAAGAAGTGGGTTAGCAAGTGTATACAAACAAGAAGGTACTCATTGGTGAACAAAGAGTAGCAAGTACTTCATAAAGCCAAATCGTTTTAATCAAATTAGGACACAGTAATTGAAAGTCACCATCATTACAACAGATAACCGCTTAACATGCTACCAAAACTACCCTAATTGATCTCTAGAGGTATTTTGCAGAACAAGGTTAATTTGTCTGGTCGTCTGAGTTGGAAAACAAAAGGCCTTACAGGTCATCACAAATAGTTGTTTGCTTACTTTGGCGAAAAGGCGTAAAATGGAGACGGATCAACAAGTAAAGGAAGTTATTGGCAACTTTATAAACGGACTGAGCCCCAGTAATCAGCATTGAACCTCATGGAATCACACACCACTTACGCATCGCCCAAACAATCTTGCAATAGTTGCTTGCAGCATCGGAGAGTGAGAACAAGTGAGCTTAAAATTCAGCACTTGAAGGGAAACGTCAAGTTGACAATTTCCTATATCTGCTGTAATACTTTGTTTGTTCGAACTGCCGGTTTTCGGTCATTTGGGTGGCCATATTGTACTAGCCGGTTGGCCGGCCTCCGGGCCGTGCCAACAGTCCCTCAAACCCTCTGTTTCCAGAATGCGTGCATTCTGCCCTAGTACTATGCCCTCTCGGAACGCTACATTTTACTCTTTTTGCATTTATTTTGGTAGTCCATGCATAAGAGTGATGAAAAGAAACTGTGAGATAGATAGTAGTCACCATTTTAAAGACGACTAGATTCTAATAATAGTAACAAATAGTAGACATTTCTTATGGCAACAATTTGTAAAGGCGTATTTATGAGCTGCACATTTCAGAAGTACTTAACGCGCTCACTTTAGCAAAATCAGGCTTCGAAACATGTTTCGACACACCACAATTGAACAGTTGAGCGGTGGTTGTGACTTTTTTGTTTTTGGCCTGTCCCCTTAAGTTTTCAGTTTTGATTAACTGCACCACTAAAACCTGTTGAAGTTCCTAGCTATCGTAAACGAAGAGTCGTTTTGTGGGCCTTGTTGCGCGTGTGGTTTTGCGGTTTTCCTCACCGAATTGACTAAACTACAATGAACCAAGGTCTAGGAGTTATAAAGAAACGAGCACCTTGCCTGTGCGACTCTGGATGGTAAAAATGTGTCCTTGAGATGTCTGGGCAACTTCACTGGAGCTAAGTCATGCTGGATGGGAGGATAAATATGCCAGAAGAACCGTTAACTTGACGCCACTACACTAAACGCAGAAAAGGATTTTATACTAAAGGTAAGTTGAGAGTGTGCATTACTTCTTTTGTGTACATATGTTTTCCACTTTTAATGTCACTTTCATACACTGATGGATTTAATGCATTCGTTCCCTTTCAGCACCGTGGTGTTTATCACTTCCGCATCTTCATGACCTGATTGAGCATACCAAAGGTTAACAATATGAGATCCTTCTACACCAGGGGACAGAACAAGAAGTCCACGCACTGCCAGCTACTTTCACTCACTTACACAGACATCAAAGCAATTGGTGCTGCTCGTCATTGTCGTCGATGGGATAGAGGAGCAACAAGGATCGGTGATGGTAGGTGTGCATTCGATTACTGTCGACTGTTAAAGACAGATAAAAATTGCGCAAGTATGAAGCACAAGGAGTAAGAAGAAGTAGTCACAGCGTAAAAACTGCGTCGGAGTGGGCACGATCGCGATCTTCAGCGCTATTAGAACTGACCTCACCGCTTCTGTCGACAGCTCCATCGTCTGCGTTGCCGATATCCGCAAGTATCTTGCATGGCTGTTTCAAATCGTACTCTACTGTTCCTACACCTGCTCTCATCCCTAGCACTCTTTATCTCTTTGCTACCTTTCCCGCTTTCCTCCCACCGTCTCATCATACCTGCTTCGTGTTCTCCTCTCTCCCTCTTCCTCATGCATTTTTGGTGGCACATTACTTGTTAACTGACTCAGTATTTGTGGTGAATGTTTTAGTCAACGTAGATGGCGACTCATTCTTGTGATGGAAGCCGACTGAGAAAGGCATTTTGGAGAGCACTTCAACTACTACGTAGCGCTCTGATCGCGGGGTTGTGTGGTTGATTCAACCAACTTGGCATCCTACGTTCGCCTTGAGGTAGAAGAAGAAGGAGAGAAAAGGAAGAAGTGGATATACGGTGCAGTGCAGCCTTCTTCGCAAATATGTGGCACCGTTAGCCTGGAGAGTATGCGAAGTGAGTGAATGGCCCTCTTAGCGATTCATTAATCTCTGAACCTACCTACCTGTCCTATCCATTTGTTTATCTGTCATTCAATATGCACTTTGTCTGTCTCATCATTCACACGATCTGCATCTACATCCTCTCGGCCTCTAGCTTTAATAGTAGTTAAGCTTAGTGCGAAAGTTTTTTGCGTATGATAATCGATTAATTCCATTNATTCCATTGCCATAGTTGTAATGAACACTAAGTAACATTTTGTGTGTGCACTACCACTACTACTATCCACTACCTGTTGGAGTAATGGAGTTTGCAACTCAATTCTTCTCTACAATTGGGCACCAGCTTGCATCAAGTCCTGGTTGTGTAAAGCATTCTAGGCTTAGTAATTAAAGCGTACTCATGCCCACTGTGACCATTGTTTCATTTTCTTTGTGGCCGCGTGACATTTCATTCTGTGGTTGCCATTGTAGACGATGACTATTTGAGGTATGAGGGAATAGTAGGAAAATAGAGAATGTTACCGTTCTTCCACATGCTTCGTAAGGTGAGGTCTTGCATTGCGTTACCTCGCATGAAGACCGCAGAGGTGATTGCTTTGGGTTGAGGTAGTGAAGGGTTTCGTTTGCAGCGCGTTGCACGAGGTGGATTTGTTGTTGTGGAAATGAAATAGTGCATTGGAAGTGTGAGGAGAATATTGAGTGGTTTGTGGAAAGGAGGCCTTACAATTACTAACGCTGCGTCATGCTTCTATTTGTTGTGCTAAACCTTCATGTTGCGTCATTGCGATGTCGGGTTGGTTGACTGGATACGCAGCAAGGTCTCCTTGGACGTGGAAAGTGCTGTTGTCAAGACACGTCATCATTTTGAAAGAAAAGTGCAGTTGTTGCTGCATAGCAGCATTAATTTCTACACACTGTGCCCATTAAGCCATGTGGAAACCACTGTGTCACTGATAGTTGCGAGGAGGAGAGCTTTTGACAATGAGTGAGTGATTTGTTTTTGAACTATGCTTTGTTTCTTTTATTTAGCGTGGTAT
>LWMK02000150.1:11436-110128 GCA_001693075.2 Taenia saginata
GCTTATGGCAGCAAACACGGTCTGATGGGCTCGACCTCTTGAAATGGTTGGAAGTGCGAAAGCACGAGAACGGGTTCGCTCCATGCCCACAAGTACCCTTCCCCGTTGGGCCTATACATGGAATTCATGCAATCACCATTGGCAACTTTGGTTTGAGGGCGCAGCTCTTGTCATTTAAATACTTTCAGTTCTGCTCGCTGTGAGTTAACGCTGCATCATTTGCTGCTCCCTCGTTGACTAGCACTTCAACGGTGCGCACTGTCTGCCAGAGGTGACCGTGGTTATGGGATAGTCACCTACTCGAGGTGCTGGTTCATTTGTTGATTCTCATCAACCCAATTCCACAGTCTAATGCATCTGCTGTGCTCTCATCTTTCAACTGACCAGCTGACTGGCCAACTACGTAGTTGGAAAAAATGTCGAGTTGTAATTAGCTATCGTTTAAGTTGCTGAGCGGCTAACAATTCACCAGCCAACCCCCCAACAGACCCACTCGAGCATTACCCTTGCCATGGTAAGGTGTCAGCAACTAAGCTACCATAAATGGGTTCCCTTGGAGGTATTCACACGTAGTGGACCGGACGAGAGGAGAAATGACTTTTGCTTTCTTAGGTCGCGTACTCATACCGCCACCAAGAATACAGCACCCTACAGCTGTCTAACAACCAGCACATGCTATGCTAAGCTGCCGGAGAACCAGGCAAGCAAAATGACCTTCAATTACCAAATGTCAATTCGTCCCCATTACTCCTTGCCCCAAGGCAACAAACAAACACCGCACTGGGCAGAATGCATTTCCATTCCACATCTCGACAACTCGAGGACAATATAACAGTGGGGCATCTCAGTGGTCCCATCATCAAGAACAGTAATTATGAGAGCAAACGACCAACGCATTTCACGGTCCTCATCTCATCTTTCCGGTGTCGTCCTCAGTACTGATTGTGTGCGATATATGCAGAGTGGATGAACATGTAACCGGATTCAGTGGGTTCGAATTAGGGGTCTAGCCCGTTGACAATCAAAGATGAGCAAAAATGGGAGTGAGGGAGGGAGGAAGGAAGGGTGGGGAGGATAGGTCCGAAATGGTTGTCGGTTGTAGAGAATATGGAAATTTGTCAGGTTGTTTCGTGCGTGAAGCCACGAAAAAAGGGGTAGGTATTGTTTGGATGGAGGATTGATGGAGAAGAGAAATTAGATTCTCAGATAAGAAATTTAGGGATCCACAGCTTCCCCTTTTACACGGTCAGGTTGATCCATCGAAATCACATTGCCTGTGTTGATTGAACTTCTCGTCAGTCAAAGGAGACTGCTGATTCTCAGGCAATATTGAAGGTCGTGGGGACACTTGCAACTCCATCGCAATTTGGCTGCAGCTTGATGAAAGCCATAAGGCAATGTGGAAACAAACTTTTTGATCTTCTTAATGAGAAGGGGGAAGATCTGACAATGAAAGAATTATTTTGCTGCAATCTGCTTTCTTTCCCATGATTGAGGCACTTTTCCTCTGTGCCTTAGATGTGTTGAGTTGGATGGACACCTCAAGGGAGGTTGTTTGTGTCCGCCACTCACCTTCAGCATTGATTGTAATTTCTTTTGCTTATTAGCTGCGCGTAGAGGTCAAGTGTGGACGGTGGGATGGGAGAGGCAGGCGACAGAATGAGTGAGACCAGGCCAGCTTTGGTGGCGACGACAATGATGATTGTAGCGTCTGTACCTAACCGTGCCAGTGAGGTGCACATTTATTAGCATCAAGCCTTGGAATTCCTTCATTCCACGTCGTCGACGTTGCATGTAGGCACGAAGGCATGGAGAAGGTGGAGGAGTGTAGTCCTGACGACGTGGCGCAGTAGTTGTTGGGTGCCAAATACTAATACGTCANCCTCCATTTCACGTCGTCGACGTTGCACGTAGGCACAAAGGCATGGAGAAAGTGGAGGAGTGTAGTCCTGACGACGTGGCGCAGTAGTTGTTGGGTGCCAACTACTACTACGTCAGGAAAGAGTGCACATGAGGGAGGTAGAATAAGGTGGACTATGTGCAGCGAACCCACTGCTGAGCATCGTCGACTGAGATGGGAAGAACTGTGGTGGGGTGGTCGAGGCTAGCGATGGTTGGGACGATGAGAATGGGGGTTCCAACGCCTCCACACAGAAACGGGTGCTCATCAAGAAGTGTCCCTCATCCCTTCAATATCCACCACCCGCATGTTCAATTCCCATTGCCAGAAGACTAACATGACTGGAAGTTCTCCTTGTTCTTACTCAGGCCACATGCGCATGAGATGTGTTTCCCAGTGGTAAGATTGTTTGTGTTCATAAAAACAAAAGGTGATGAATGATTTCTGTGTTTTCTTGGCATTTATTTGGGGAGGGAGCGAGCGGTTGGCCGATTTGCCTGTGTCAAGCGTGGGTGGTAGTAGTTGCTTGCCATGAGATGTGGAGGCCCGTGAGTAGTTGGTTCACACTCAGCTGTGTGGGAAGGCGAATGCGATTTTGTTTGTTCATCATCAGTTTCATCACAAACCACAGCAACAGTCACTGCTGCTTGGCTCTAGGAGGACCTTAGATAATGCGGAAGGCCTTCAACATCTTCTACTAAGAAGGAGTGCCATAAATGGCGGTATGTGTGCTCATAGGTAGATGGATGGAGGGATGGATGCATGAAGCCTAAGCGAGAAGGAGACGCGGAGAGTAGTGAAGCAGTGTGCCGCACTTCTAACCATTTCAAGAGGTCGAGCCCATCAGACCGTGTTTGCTGCCATAAGCCTTAGTTGGAACGACATGTTGATTTCGGTGTACCTAACCAGATGAGACTGATGTGGCGGATGTGGCGGTCAATCCGGCAAGTAGTTACTCTTGATCTTCGAGTGACTGCCAGCGGAAGTGTGATTCGGTGGGATTGTGGGCACTTTACACTTGCACACACATCAATATCGTTGTCTGCTAAGTGCCAGGTTGGCAAATGAAAAAGTTTCCATACAAATGCACAAATACTGTTTCGATAGTGCCGACTACTCATTTTCCAACATGTTTAATTTTATTGGCAATTCAAGTCCTTTCCGCCTCTACACAGATTCCCCTATGCAGCTACCCACCTCTGTTCCTACCTACCTACTAACCTACCTTCCTCAATATCCCCCCTCTCCCCCACCATCACCCCAGCAGTTCGTCTCATGAGACAACTCTTTTGATTACACATCTAGAGTAAATCGTCAACGCACACTTACTTTCCTTGATGCCCTTTTTGCCTTTCCACAAATTCAAACATACCCTTGCTCAGCTACTTGCCTACCCACTTCAATCCTTCCACTTCCACCTTCAATTATCCTCACACCCCCCTCACAGTAATCTAGCTAACAACCCCCAACTCTGTGCAGCACACTACTTCACTACTCTCTACTTCCCATTCTCGCCTACACCTTCACAACTCCTAGTCCCATCCATCCATTCATTCATCCATCCATCCATCTGCCTGTGAGCGCACACACCTGCATCAAAGCTTTTCCCTCTTAGAAGCAGCAGTAAGCCCTTCACACTCTCCACGGCCCTCTCAAAGCCAAGAAACAATAAATTTGATAGTGCTACCCAAAACAAGCACATTTGACCTCCCTCACAGCCAGGAACGAGACAAGCACTCACGGGCCTTGACAACCCATGACATGCTGCTATTACCACCCACGCTTAACACGAGCAAATCAACCAACCACTCAGTCCCTTCCCAAAAACAACGATAAGGAACACTCAGACTTCCTTCATCACCTTTGTTATTTGAAACGCAAACACTCCCACTGCTAGGCAGCACATCTCATGCACACGTGGTCTGAGTAGGAACATCGAGAATTTTCAATTATGCCAGTCTAGTGGTAAAAGAAATTAAACATGCATGTGATAGACATTGAAGGAGCAGAGAGGAATTTCATCATGAGCATCCTCTTCTGCAAGCATAGGTATACTCATTCATTCATCGGTGGCATCCACCGCCTTACCCATTCCGCATGGTGATCCTCCTTTCCCCTCCTCCCCCTACTCACGCAGGCTTGCAGGTGAACTACGAAGTGGAGGGTTATCTCATTCCTTAGGAGGAGGAAGAGGGGCAAAGTGAAGGAACAGCGATGCCAGTCACCACCAGCAGATTGGATAGCTTTGACTACCTCACTGCCTGCCAGCCCAACCACGTGGTTGGTGCCTGAAGGGTAGGTGGGGGTGACGGCGTGCAGTCACAACAAGCGTCCGCCCATGGGTCGTCATGGCAAGTCCCACTCGAGGAAAGGCACGAGATCGAGTACAGCACTCCCCCACCCCTCTCCTTGAGTCGCGACATCATCAGACCAGACAGCATGTCGAGCGAGTGAATAGCACCTACCTCTCTTAACTCTACCCATCCATCCAGCCACCCGTTCATCCACACACCCACTATCATCGTCATTTTGATGCGCACAATGCTGGTGCCTCTGCGCGGCGCCAAGACATGATGCTGCTTCTAAATGCCCACTTGCGAATCCAAACAACCACTTTTGAGGTCTCCATCCGACTCAGCACCTCTAAGGCCTACCCCTTTCCAACGAACAAAATGGCACAGAAAATATACCACGCTAAATAAAAGAAACAAAGCATAGTTCAAAAACAAATCACTCACTCATTGTCAAAAGCTCTCCTCCTCGCAACTATCAGTGACACAGTGGTTTCCACATGGCTTAATGGGCACAGTGTGTAGAAATTAATGCTGCTATGCAGCAACAACTGCACTTTTCTTTCAAAATGATGACGTGTCTTGACAACAGCACTTTCCACGTCCAAGGAGACCTTGCTGCGTATCCAGTCAACCAACCCGACATCGCAATGACGCAACATGAAGGTTTAGCACAACAAATAGAAGCATGACGCAGCGTTAGTAATTGTAAGGCCTCCTTTCCACAAACCACTCAATATTCTCCTCACACTTCCAATGCACTATTTCATTTCCACAACAACAAATCCACCTCGTGCAACGCGCTGCAAACGAAACCCTTCACTACCTCAACCCAAAGCAATCACCTCTGCGGTCTTCATGCGAGGTAACGCAATGCAAGACCTCACCTTACGAAGCATGTGGAAGAACGGTAACATTCTCTATTTTCCTACTATTCCCACGGTAACATTCTCTATTTTCCTACTATTCCCTCATACCTCAAATAGTCATCGTCTACAATGGCAACCACAGAATGAAATGTCACGCGGCCACAAAGAAAGTGAAACGATGGTCACAGTGGGCATGAGTACGCTTTAATTACTAAGCCTAGAATGCTTTACACAACCAGGACTTGGTGCAAACTGGTGCCCAATTGCAGAGAAGAAATGAGTTGCAAATTCCATTGCTCCAACAGGTAGTGGATAGTAGTAGTGGTAGTGCACACGCAAAATGTTACTTAGTGTTCATTATAACTATGGCAAGGGAATTATTCAACTATCATACGCAAAAAACTTTCGCACTAAGCTTAACTACCACGAAAGCTAGAGGCCGAGAGGATGTAGATGCAGATCGTGTGGATGATGAGACAGACAAAGTGCATATTGGAAGACAGATAAACACATGGATAGGGCAGGTAGGTGGTTCAGAGATTGATGAATCGTTAAGAGGGCCATACACTCACTTCACATACTCTCCAGACTAACGGTGCCACATATTTGCGAAGAAGGCTACACTGCATCGTATATCCACTTCTTCCTTTTCTCTCCTTCTTCTTCTACCTCAAGGCGAACGTAGGATGCCAAGTTGGTTGAATCAACCACACAACCCCGCGATCAGAGCGCTACGTAGTAGTTGAAGTGCTCTCCAAAATGCCTTTCTCAGTCGGCTTCCATCACAAGAATGAGTCGCCATCTACGTTGACTAAAACATTCACCACAAATACTGAGTCAGTTAACAAGTAATGTGGTACCAACAATGCACGAGGAAGAAAGAGAGAAAAGAACACAAAGCAGGTATAATGAGATGGTGGGAGGAAAGCGGGAAAGGTAGCAAAGAGATAAGGAGTGCTAGGGGTGGGAGTAGGTGTAGGAACAGTAGGGTACGATTTAAAACAGCTATGCAAGATAATTGAGTATGTCGGCAACGCAGACGATGGAGCTGTCGACAGAGGCGGTGAGGTCAGTGCTAATCGCGCTGAAGATCACGACCGTGTCCACCGACTTGACCAACACTTTCCTTCCTCCTCCTCCTCCAACGCAGTTTTTACGCTATGACTACTCCTTCCGCTTAATACTTGTGCAGAAGGAGTACATTAATGGAATGCACACCCACCATCACCAATCCTTGTTGCTCCTCTATCCCACCGACGACAACGACGAACAACGCTTATTACTACGACAATTCTTTTAGACACCCGCAAGCACACCGCACTTAGGCCAATCCCAACACCGACAACACAGGCTGACTGTTGTTGCAGTGAGAATGCAGGACTTGATCTTTAGTGACCATCACACCCAAGAAAAAGAAAAATGGAAGGTCATAGAGAAGCTTCAAAAGTCTTATTGCAATCATGATCCCGGCGGCAGGGATAATAACCAAACATAAACCACCGTAGCTATCACCACCATCGCTATCACCATGGCGAAGCAAAGTACACTACCGTCAGGTCGAAATTGCCATTGCTGTCAAGAGCAGCAGTTACTTATTCGTTGGAACAAGTGCAAGATCAACTATTCTAACACCATAAGCAATAAGTCAGCCACTGTACCACATCATTTGCTATAATTCTAATAATAATGAACAAGGCTGTGCATAGTAACGAATGCAGTAAGCGTTTGAGCTAAAAAGGAAAAAGTTGAGACCGCTCATTTTTACTAAGCATGCAACTATATTTAGCTTCGAGTTGTTAACACTCATGTTTTGAACTGCAACGCTGCATTCAGTCTTAGTAAATACAGATATACCGAGTGTTTTGTCATTAATCTGTGATCAGTTGATACGGCACGATTTTTCAGGCAACTGAGGCGTTGTGTGGGTGAGGCAGCGGAGTCAGCGAAATCAGTGATCATGTTCCTGTCCCCTCTTATCGCATCACTAATTCATGGCGTTCGTAAAGCAAGTTGAAGTTCAGTTGTAAGACACCGGATTATGTACTGCTGCTGAATTGAGCCGAGAGGGAAAAGCATCGTCGAAGTGTATGAAGGCACTGCGATGCACACTGAATCCATGACTTGCAGTCGTAAGCGCCAGTCAGTGATCGCGACAATAACGGGCTTGGCAAGTGCTTTTCCTCCAACCAAAGTAAATGGCGTTTTGTAGAGAACATGGTATTACCCACCATAATGTGTCTTACAGAACACAAGTTTGGCTACGCAAGTACGCCTGTGAATCGGTGAAGCGTTTGAGTTTTTGCAAGTGCACCCTACACTGCATCACGTTTTCTGCACTTCATTAATGCTCCCTGTTTAATCCTACGTTCACTTCCCATTCCTCGTCACATAAGTCCATGTGGAGGCAAGATGTTTTGTGTGAATGGCGGAAGGACTGAGCACCTTGACGATTCTTAACATGAAAGCATAAGCGGCCGACTGCCAACTGCTCATGCGCTTGGCTCTAAGTGGTGTTGTGCTGGCACCGCAGCATGAGGTGCAATGCAGCAGACATAATGACTAGTGGCAGCGTCGGTCAAGCGGATGAGGCTTTGATGTCCGCGTAAGTGAGCGAAATTGGCTGGCAGTGTGTGGACTTCATGTTCTGCCTCCTGGTGTTGAATGACCCCATACTGTTTGCCTTTGGTATGCTCAACCAGCTCATGAAGATGCGGAAGTGATAAACACCACAGTGCTGAAAGGGAACGAATGCATTAAATCCATCAGTGTATGAAATTGACATCAAAAGCGGAAAACACATGTACACAAAGAAGAAATGCATGCTCTCAACTTACCTTTAGTATAAAATCCTTTTCTGCGTTTAGTGTAGTGGCGTCAAGTTAACGGTTCTTCTGGAACATTTATCCACCCATCGAGCATGGCTCAGCTCCAGTGAAGTTGCCTAGACATCTCAAGGACACATTTTCACCATCCAGAGTCGCACAGGCAAGGTGCTCGTTTCTTTATAACTCCTAGACCTTGGTTCATTGTAGTTTAGTCAATTCGGTGAGGAAAACCGCAAAACCACACGCGCAACAAGGCCCACAAAGCAACTCTTCGTTCACGAATGCCACGAACTTTAACAAGTGTTAGCGGCGCAGTAAATCAAAACTGAAAAATTAAGGAGAAAAACCAAAAACAACAAAGTCACAACCACCTCTTAACTGTTTAATTGTGGTGTGTCGAAACATGTTTCGAAACCCGATTTTGCTAAAGTGAGTGCGTTAGATACTTCCGAAATGTACAACTTATAATTACCCTTTTACAAATTGTTGTCATAAGAAATGTCTACTATTTGTGACTATTATTAGCATTTAGTCTTCTTTAAAATGGCAATCGCTACCTATCTCACTGTCTCTTTTCATCACTTTTATGTATGAACTACCAAAATAAACGCGAAGAAGAGTAGATGTAGCGTTCCAAGATTTCCTTTAAGGTAAAAGAAGGCTTAGTACTAGGGCAGAATACACGCATTCTGGAAACATAGTGTTTGGGGGACTGTTGGTACGGCCCAGAGAGCGGCCACCCGGCTAGTACAATATGGCAACCCAAGTGACCGAAACCGACAGTTGGAACAAACAAAATATTACAGTGGATTTAGGGAATCGTCAACTTGACAATTCCCTTAAAGTGCTGAATTTTAAGCGCACTTGTTCTCACTCTCCGATGCTACAGGCAACAATTGCAAGATTGTTTGGGCGGTGCGTAAGTGGTGTGTAATTCCATGAGATCCAGTTCTGATTACCGGGGCTCAGTCCGTCTATAAAGCTGTAAGTCTGCCAAGAATTCAGCAAGTAGAGCTCAACCGTTGCCAATAACCTCCTTTATACGCCTCTTCGCCATAGTGAGCGTAAAAGCTAGTTATGATGACCTATAGGACCTTTTGTTTTCCAACGTAGATGCCTAGACGAGTTTGTCTTGTACTGCAAAACACTTCTGGAGATCAATCAGGGTAATTTTAATGGTATTTTAAGCGGTTAAACGTTGTAATGACGGTGACTTTTGATTACCGTGTCCTAACCTGATTGAAAGCGACTTAGCTTTATGAGGTACCTGCTACTCTTTGTTTGCCAATGAGTACCTTCTTGTTTGTATACACTTGCTAACCCACTTCTTTTAACCTCTTACGTGCTGAACTGAACGCCAAAGAAAAACAAGCCTTAGTTCCTGTTAAGACTCTTTTGCAAACGCAATACCTCGTTACGTATATTTTTTGTTGCACAGTACTTTGATTGATGAATTGGAATTGCTTTGGCATTGCATCGCATGGTTCGATGTTCAAATGACAATGGATCTAGATTAATGATGTCTAAGGCGTTGGATACAGTAGAGAATCTACCAAACACTTGGCTCGTCTTCTTCCCCGTTCTGTTAGAGACGCTGCGGGTGCTGACTTCGACGATGCTTAGTTGTTAGCATTCGGTGGAGTGATTGTTTGGTAAGCATGGAGGCATTACCGAACAGCACTAAAAGTGACTCGTCTTGGTTACTGCATCGGACGGTGTGGAGGGGTGACTTATTGTGCCCTATGTCTCTACCCAGTGTGGACTGCACTTGCGTGGATGTGAATGCTCTCCATGCGATTGCCTGCTACAACGTTATCCATTGCTAGCAATATATGGCCTGGTGGAAGGAGGAGAGTGGTTGGTTATTAGCCAATTTTCTCTGCGAATTGGCGCCAGGCCATTTGTGTTTGGCAGCAATGAATTTGTGGTGTGTCCCAACAACTGCTTGACCACTTTGAAACATGGTGTCTTTTTTCGTGACCACACAGAGACTGGGTGGATTGAGTGCGTGGCAAGTTCTATTCCCTGTCCGCATGAATGAGTCCTTTGACACTTGGTGCATCCGACTTTACCTCACTGTTCAATGCTTGCGGCGAACGTTTGCCCAGCTCAGTTGGCATTTATAATGTTAATTTGATTGAATGCACACACGGAATGTGGTATGAAAGTCTCTTGTTTTTTCGTTTGACGGATGCAGGCAGAAAAGAGGAAGGAGGTAGCATATATTTTATAAAATCATTTACATTGGGGGTTGGCATGTCCATTTTATGGCAAACTGCATCCTACATTGAGCGTTATTAGTACACAACTGATTCTATTCCATGATGTCACAATATGCTTTCCGTGGGGCTTCGTTTAAACAGCAAATAAACATCTTACAGAGGTGCGTGCGGCTTTGTTTAGTGTGAGGGAACGATGCATGAATTGGTGCGTTGAACGGGATCGTGGCAGTAGGCTTGAAGATGGCAAGAGTAGGAATGGTGGCAGATGGTGTATAGCCAAACAATGGACTTGTCCTACAAGCTCTCTTTATGGCCTAGCACATTTCCTGACTGGACCCATTTAGTTGCAGCGACCATTTCATATCATTATATCATCATAATCAATATGAGCATCATTGCCATTTGGTGGGAGGCAGGAATGTTAATGTGTTGTGATTGTCATTTGAAAGGGAAGTGGACAGGGAAGAAGGGATGAAGAGAGCTGCTTTGGTGCGCGAGAGGTGTGGAGAAGCGTTTAGTACTCACATGCAGTCGGTGCGTTGGCATTGCCAGCCAACTTGGATGCATTCTCTTGTGAAGTAAAGCAGTCGAGTTGGGAGATGAAATTGTGGGTCTCATTCTTGCACGATCATGGCAGACTAACTTGTTTACGGCGTTTCCAGTTAGTACAGCTGACTAGAGGATTCTCATCCGAGTGACTGGCACACTTCCTTAGTCTTCTTATCATAGTATTATGTACTTGGAAGGGAGAGAGAGAGGAAATTCATGTAGGCAGACTATGGCGTCAGCTCCTGGCTGTCGTTGTGGTCAAACGGAGGTCTTAGTTGCTAATGACGGCGCACTTGCTATGACTTGTCTCCAATATTCCACTATCAGAAACCATAAGGTAAACAGCTCTCATGTGACTCATCCCATAATGCAGTGGTGTTGGGGGGCAGGAGAGTGTAAAATTGGTTAGATTGGATGCATATCCATTTGGCTAGCAGACAGTGAGATTGCAACTGCTTTGATGCTGAGTCGCACAACACGCCCTCCACCTCATGATGGAGGCAGCGCGGACACTGGACATGCCCTCTCATTCCTTCCCATGCTACACCTTTTCCAATGTGGACACCGGCCTCCCCGTATGCTAATTTTGTGGCCCCAAACTTTGTTTTCCCTTGCCTCTACACTGCACTACTGATAGCACTAATGCCTGGAAATGCCTCATACTTCTTACGATGCCACTAAAGCAGCAAAGGCTCCCTTCACGTGTTTGCATGTGTATGTAGGAAGGAAGGAGTAAAATGGAGTTCACTGCATTTATGTTGAGTTGACTAGACTTGTTAGTTTGTCAAGTGTAAGAACGGGTAATGGGAAGAAAGGAGGAGATGGTGATCGGTAAGTAGAAAACTCCACAACCCACTCACACTACATCATCTTCGTGAATGTGTCACTGTCTTAAGACTGCGCCTCACTCCCACATACCCCTTCCCCTTAATTACGGGGAAGACCCTCTTAGGAGAGACTAGAAGCTAGACGGCTCAGTAGCCTGCTGCCGATCTTCCCCTATTCTATTTATCCCTGTTCAGCCCCACCACCACCACCATGGATGAATTAAAGCGACTTGACGTACAACGATTGCCACAAAGGCCACTGGATTGGAAACATTGCGATGGCTTCGCCATGTGTTGGGGTAGGCAAATTAATCAGATTTGTGGTAGTCAGTCAAATCAAATCTTTAAGTTACTTCCTCAAGCCGATTGCAGGCTGCATTGGCCGCCAATGTTAAATAAGTCTTAATCTGCTACTTATAATTTGTATGCAAATAAGAAGCTGTTTGGGCACCAGTGGGAAACACTTCATCCTTCCATGTGTCAGGTGCTCACGACAGTGCAGCACACCACCTAAATTTGTTTCACAGGTCTGATGATGGCGATGATGTTAGGGCGATGCTATACAGATAGTACGGAACATTACCTTCACCTCTTGCATGCTGACGATGCCTTGTGAGGCGAAAGAAGGAATGATGTGCCATACAGGTAAGAGAGGCGACACTGCAGCGTGTCATTGTGGGTTGGCCATGGGCTCTTTTTCTCATCCCTCTCCCAACTACCGCTGGAAAGGACTTCAAGCAAAGTTGAAGTTAGTTGACGACTCACTCCGGATGGCCAAACAAACGATTGTTGGGAGTCAGGTGAATGCCGATTAATGTCAGCTTCTTGAGGTATGAATTGGCTCACCTGTGCGAGCATTCTACTTTCCTCACAGTCAATGCAACGAAATGTCAAACAAACCAATGCAAGGTAGTTGACTGATTGATTGATTAAGAAGGCGAAGGAGGTCTCTCGAATGGATAGCTCTGCCACGCTTCCAGGTGCCAATGAGGTTGAGCATGCTGAACTGAACTGGCATTTGTGCATTCAACTGGAAGACCTTTCTGCTGCCAATCAGGCACTCAAGATACAACCGTAAACTCATCGGACACGTTCAACTGCATTGTTGATGTTGATGTGTGCATAAAAGTGGGGAGTAAGGAGTGTGGAATGTGCATGCAATCCTCATAGTCGACTTCCAGAGACGGCGTGAGTGCGTGGGTACCTCTATCATCGCAGTCATGCAGTTCTCTGAATCCATTGCAAAAGCTCCTCAACAACCACGTCAAAAGTGGCCAAAGCTAAGCATTTTATCTATACTGATAAAGAGGTTGTTTTTGGATTGTGAAAAAAACGAAACTTAGTAATCGAGCCTCAAAATCTCTCTCTAAGCAAGGCATTGACAAGATCGCGAAACCTCAAACACCCTCTGAATTCTAAACAGTGCCATGAATGACGTGCTGCACAAAGCGTGGAACCCCCCGGACACAAGCCTAGTAGCACCATCCACAATGAGCTAACCCAGGCTACACACATGCAGACACAACGTTCTGATTTGAGGGTGGATTTTCACTAAACCTGCAGTATGATTGCATGAATTGTAGGCCATGAAGGGTGGACTTAGCCATTGTGTGGGGATGGGGATGGACTCACTCAGAGACAGAGGGGTAGTTGCAGGCCGTTGAAAAGATTGTTAGCAGTAGTTTGTTCGTGAAAACGTCTTTCCTTTTTCTATTGCAGGCATCGAAACATTTTGTCAGTCCAGATGGTGCGAGGATGCTCATTCCACTTGGTGACTAGTGGGGTGGAGTGGGCTAAGGTGAGGTGGAGAGAAACGGAAGGAAAACAAGTTATGGAAGCTCTCCATTCCTCTGTTGGTGACTTAATCATTCATCTTCTGTACCACTTAAATGGAAATTGGGTAAATGAGTAGCAGTACTTCAAGTGACTGGATAGCTGTGTTGCACAGGCATAGTGCTTTGCCTGATTGAAACATTCCGTGAAACCACATTTCTAACGGGCGCAATGTCGAAGGCTAGCCAAAAGCCTCAACCCCCCTCCAGCCTTCCCACATCCACATCTTTAATGTTGTGGGTGCTTTGGGACGATTGGAGAGCAAATCGTATGCGTTCGTTTGCCTCAACGCACCTTGTAAACGTCTAAACACATGAGTTGGCCTGCATCAGTGTACACGCCAAGGTGAAAGTCTACGAAAATGGAAAATAAAGTCGGTGTATGCCTAAGCGAATAGTGCAGCTAAGTATGAAAAGGCAAGGACCACGAACTTTGCCGCTACAACAGCGGTTGGAAGGAGTGGAATAGGCGGAGAAATGCCCAACTGCCTTAGTGGAACACACAGCAACGATGATTGCTACACCTTCTTATTCCTTAATGTAATCCATCACTCTGATTAAAATGTGGAGTTAATAGAGAGCTCACAGCCAAGTGGCTCGACAAGCAACCGATTTGCAGTAATGAGGCAAAGCATTGTGAGTGGTTGGTTTCAAGATCTCCACTTACTTATTGCTTCCCTTACTTTGCTCCTTGTATTGCAAGTAGCGGACGTATTTGATGCCATTCAAAGCGTTTTGCCAGGGCATTACGTTTGCACATAATTGTCCTTGAAGCAAATCCAGCATCCGTTGCATTGAGACAAGCTGTGACGCGCACACGATTGCACGCTGCCGATGGGATTGTTGCATCAATCCCGCTCTTCAGAGCTTTCTTCTTCACTAGACTTATTCCCGGCAAAGTTTGTGACAGAGCACCTGTCTAAGGCACATGTCAAAATTGCAGTATGATCTGAAATAGAATTTTTCTGCATTGCATTTACACTCGAATGTTATGTGAGATTCCAGGAAATTGAGGCTTTCCATCAAGCGGTAGAGGCCACCTATAATCCCATTCCTTATCTGTCTCTCCCTCTTTTCTTAAATTGCTTTTAACGAAGGAGGCTTAAATAAGGTGACTGTGATCCTCTCGCATACCCTTGCCTCCATCCCCTCCATTAACCCCGTCTCAACGACTAATTACAGGATGGGTCTTCTGGCTTGGCAACTATTCTTTAAGAAGAGGAGGAACAAGGAGATCACTCATCACATGCCGATGTACTCAATCCTCGAAATGCTAATATTGGCTATGGTGTCTCTGCATTTGAATGCTGATAATCGTCGCCGCGAAGGGAACTAAATCTTTTTATGTGGTTGAATAAACAATCTTCCTAGCTATGCGAACTGAGGTCAGAAAGCACAGATTTCCTTACGCAGCCAGCGTAATCTACCTTCGAACGGAAGGTGTGCCACGTCTTCATCCACTCCATTCTTCTTATTACTAAAAAATAACCCCACCTGCTCGGCCTTTACCCATTCCAAGGGAGTTACGTCTGCGAAGGGGGATAAAGAACTGAAGTCGAGATTGAACGAAGAACAGAAATGTTGCGGTCTCAGTCTCGTGTCGCGCACACCTGCAGTGACAAGTAGGCCACTGGACTATCAATCATTGCAAAACTCGACTGACGTTGATATCACATGCAAACGCTTTCTATCCACAGTGGTGTGCCAACATATCCACAAAGATTCGCAACAGGTTTTCTATTCATCTTTCCCTCCTTGGAAATGAGTGGAGTGAGTGCATGTGGAAAACATTTTTCAATACTGGTGGCATGATGGTGGCTGTCAGTAGAGTAATCCATGAGATGGTAAACAATGCTTCCATAGCAATGCATCTCTCTACCAATTCGATGTCGGAGCTTCTAAAGTAGTTAGCTAAATTGCTCGAGACTTTAATTGAATCACTCAAGCACTTCAAGGCGAGCTGAAAGGTGGGCATCCGCATACTGCTAACAATAGCATGCACTTTCCTAACATTTTTCTGCACTCCGCCGTGCCAAGTGATAAGCCTAATTAAAACTATTGGTCAGTTGGATGATCATTTAGATAGTTGATGGAGTAGTCAGTCAGTCAGTCAGTCAGTCAACGATTTGCGCCACAGCTAATTTAAAAATTTACCTCTCTTCTCACTTGATTACCTGCGTGACCAGTTGGCTGGCTGGAAGCTTGCTGATAGCATGACAAACCCATTGGACAGCCAAAAGAGGTAATTGGTGAGCTGTCAGTGAAGCAGTGTGCTGAGTGGCTGCTTAACCTAAAACCACAGTCACATCCAACTCTCAGTTCGACATTGGCTCGACTAAATAAGTAGGCTGCTCATCTGCATGTCAACGAGGGGCCCACAAATGATTAATTGACATTGATGATGTACACACAAATGTTTGCAATAGTGATTACTTAAAGGCTGTATTTGGGCTTCATGAGGGAGGACGTGGGATAAATACGTGTTGGCTGATAGGCATGCCTTGGGGGTCTTTGATGCCTCACTAATCCTCAGGGTCAAATTATGACATCGGCTAACTATGGGAAAAGATTCTGCTTCCACGTTGTCTGAGTGGGATAATTACATCCGCTCTCTTCCCACTTGCCGAGTTTTCGAGATGAATTTTTTGGACAATTGACACCATATTTCGCTCCCGCTTTAGTGTCCAGTAGAACTATCTGCGAATTCAAAGGCAAGATTGTTCTAAGGCAACTTCACGAGTGCGTGGTAGATTGAAATGGATACGCTTTTTCTCAGTTCAAAGCAAGTTGCCCATCTCTTCAGACATCTGCGCCAGCACCTTATACATTCCCAACGTCAAAGGGGCAAATGTCACGTGGCGCACCCCAAAGAGAGAGCATCCAACTATCCAGCAAGTTTTGTAAATGGGTCCAACCATTAACCATCAGACCTGTGTGCATTCGACTTTCAGCCAAGGCAGACGCATTGCAGATTCCGAGGTGAAATGGTGCGTCTTGTTCATTGCTCTACTATGACACGCCACCTCACCCAAAATGACCTGACATGGTCAAACCATCTGCTCGATCAATTAACTAGTGTAGCTTTTCACTTTGCACAGCAAGCTGTCATCGACGTATCCGCTTCACCTAAGGCGGTTATGTCCAGTGGGTTCGCTAGGATACCAATAACCTACTACTCAATCAGACAGCTGGACCGGAGCTTGAACGCCAAGTACTTGGACAAACTCGACGAGTGGCTCATATATTGCGCTGCCTCATAATTCCCGCCATCAAAGGGGCGAGTGTTATGCAGTGGACCGTGAGGTGAGAGTACTCAACTATCTGTTGAAATGACACTTCGTCTACCCCAACAACAATGAGTTTTGTGGCCATTAATCCAAAGATTGTGCTGACCTCACGAATCGCAACTCCACTTAATCATTCACATCGTCTTCCCACTACTCTCTGCCAAGAACGCAAATATCAAATCTTTGTCTTTGCTCTTAAGAGCGGTGAGCCAGCCCCATCGCTATTCTCACAGCTTGGTGAAGTGGGGACATTGTCGAAAAAAAATTGCTTTGCGCACTTTTTTCCTTCATACCTGGGTGTCACAATGCCGAACTACTGCGATGCAGTCAACCTGGACTTGGCAGGTTCAAATCCATCTTTACGTGAAAATTTTTGCTGAATAACTATGCATAGACAAAGGCTGCAAACATCCAAGATACAGTTTCTACCCATTGTCCACCTTGACTACTTTTACGAGTTCTCACTACAAAAAATGTTGCATTCCAGTTTTCCAGGCACACTTGGCCATCAAATCTGAACTAACCAGCTGCAAAGATTTACCCCATTTCTGGGGTCTTCGTCATCAAGACATCCAGGTCTCGAGGGCTGGTGTCAACGCATCGCAGAGAACGGAGACACTGTAATGGTGGAAGCCCTGTTAGGCCTGTTGGTCGGTTGGGCAGTTAGTTGGTCAAGTTGATGGTTTGGCTAGTCAATCATCCAAAGACCTGAGCAAAAGCAATTGGGAACTCCAGATGCATGTGTAAGTGTGTATCTTTTCTAAAGGTGCACTATTTTAGGCCTTGTTCTACCAGTTTTCAACATGAGCCCTTTGGATGTAAGGTACGGAGGCGTCTGTGGAATCGCATCCACCCACGCTTCATTGCTGGACACTACTCACTCAGTCGCAGTCCTGCCACAACCAGCGAATCCGTGTTTGGTGTTAAACCAGAACCACTCAAGGCTGTAACAAGAGGAAGCGTAGATTGCTCGTATGCTGTTGACTTTCCTCCGTGGCAATGCATCACTCACGACAAATAACAGATTCAAAGATTTTGGTGTTATTGACTTTCCTCCGTGGCAATACATCACTCACGACAAATAACAGATCCAGAGATTTTGGCGTGGTCCATGCTAGAAGGTACTCGGAAGGCTGTGCTCAGACCTGCCTCTCGAACTTACTTAATCAATTTCGGTCATCCTCTTCAGATATTCAAGACTAGAATTGCCTGCTTTCTGGCCCACAATCGCCCACTCGCATCCTATTGACATCTAATCAACTAGACTTGTTAGTCACCTTTCCCTCTTCCTTTAACTAGCCAATGCCAAAGTGTCCACCATCCTTTTTTGCATTGGGTAGCAGAAAGCTCAACATGAATTGACGCTAACGTTATATGTGGAAGCAAAACCACAGTCCAAAATAAACGATTTCAGTTTGAACAACCAATGCGCAAGCTTACAGAATTCTTGACAAAACGACCCATCGGTTGGCGAGGTCCAGATCCCTCCCAGACAACAACTCTTTAGCGGCAGCCAAAATGGTGACTATCGCATCTTCCTCCACCACAAAATGTCTTTCAGGCATCGCGGATGCCAGAGTATCGGACAATGGGAGCTGAATGTTAACTTTGTAGTAACGAGATATGATTGGCGAGTCAGCTGTACTTGCTTTGGTCCAGCAGGATTTGGCATTCCTCTATGGGCAGCCGCGTAAGTCTCTCAAGGCAGACGAGGTGATGACAAATATTGAGCCTTGTGCTCATCTTGCGGCAAGGTTAGATATGCCAGCCCATGGTGAATGCTTGAGGTTGGCATAGACGGGCACCACCCCGCTGTAGGCTTGGTGGAGTTGCCTGCCGCAGACAACTTCTCCGCAATGGGTTCACACCATCCCCTCGACGATCGATGAGCCAGCCACATGGCACCTTTGACATTTCGGTGACTTGACGATGTCAGATGACAAATGCGTCTTCGCGACGTCTTCGTGTGCTCATCTGTCATTCACTCATCTTATCAAACGAATGAACTCGTATATATACTTGCATGAGAAGACAGGTATGTGCGGTTCGTGATTGAACCAGCCGCAACAAGACCGGGAATTCCTTTGTTGAGTTCGGTGTCCTTTATGTGGCACACGTAGTGTTCAGCCTTTAATTAAAGAGGAAAAATAAGGGGAAGCTTAAAATTTGCTTCAAATGCTGCAGCACGCCGAGAGTCTAGCTCCCACTCCCCTTTCTTCTTCTAGTCATTCATGCAATCCTATGATACCCTAACAAATCCCTAACAAACAATTCTTTAAAGCCAAAACCTATGCTCTCAGCTTCCATTTGTGCATTGAATAGCAGATACATTTTCACGCACTCATCATCACCTTTCCTCAGCACCTGCTATTTATTCGTTCTTTGGCCCCTAAAGCTACTCAACTATACAATTAACCGACCATCTCAAACAGTGGTAAATCAGAGGAGGACAGGGGCAGCAGCTCGCAGCGGTGGACTCTGATGAGCAAGGAGGCGGCAAAAACTCCAGCTTATTTGTTCTCTTCTGCCTCCTATCTCCCTAGTGGGTTCCAAGACCACGAAGATTACGAAAACTCACTTGAGTCGAAAGGACACCATCGCTGATATCACCCACGCGAAAGGCGAAGTTGAACAGGATCTGGAAATCGAGGAGAAAATAAATTTTTTACTGAGACCCTAACTCAACGAAGAGGAAATGTCAGGAATAGAGGAAACGCGGATAATTAAAATCAAGTGACTCTATGGGCCAGTAGCAGGCACTTCCCCGTCCATGTAAGCGAGTGCAGACATCACATGTTTGGTGATTGGGTTAGGTTTTGGTGCGAAAAGGAGGAGGCAAACCTTAATTTTATACCCTGCAGACGCTACTTGTAAACGACCTCTTTCCACATTGGCTATGATGTGGCTTCCAGGAAGAGTTGTGCTGCAGTAGTGTCAGCATCGGTGTGTCAACACACTTCGCAAAGGTGTGTAATGGAATGGAGTTCATCTATCCCCTCACAACCTGCATTCTTTCGTAACCAGTAGGTTGAATGCTGGAAAGCGTCAATCTCCATCACTAATGGCATGAGTGACAAGGTAGACCGATGAGGATTAGGCTCTTGCAGGAAAAGAAGGCAGAGAAACAGACACACGCTACACTCCACCGTATTCAGCAGCCAGATCAAGCACCACATCATTCACCATTGTTATCACATTTGCAATGTACATGCTTTACTAAGGAGTCCTCAATTTCAAGAGAGCGCATTTGACGGACACGCCTCCGGCAACCTAACCGTCGCCACCTGCCTTCAGGAAAGTAAAAAACTCACTAATTTTAGCATCATCTCACCCATGGGGGGTACTTCCTACCTGCTCTCACTCTACTCCTTCTGAGGGAACAAAAGCTGTGCAGGAAAACATGAGAGAAAAGAGTGCACAGGTGCAATCATAGGAACCAAGAAATTCATTGATGAGCGAGGCAGAGTGGTGAGAGTTATGCTGAATTCGGGAGTACCTTTCTCTCTCGGTGGCGAATGATGGCGGTTCAGCAGCAAGAAGTGTGTTCGCTGAATGCTTTTCATCTGCCATTGATGACCATTTGTCAAGCATATTAATAGCACGTGCCGACGCGACGAGGTGACTAGAGATCCGTGCCCATTAATGGAAGATGAGGTGGTCAGTCTGGTTCATGTGCTTGCGTCACCACATTTTGAGGCGGACGGTTGAGGTGCGGTGGTGGAGCCGATTTGGAGGAAATCTCAACATGAGGTGGCTGGAGTGGCTAAACTAGAAAATGGTGTCTTCAACTTCTTACTTTCCTCCTCCTACTGTTCCTGCTTCACCTACATACAGAGTGAGGCCGCTTACCAGTGCTGAGGAAACATCCGACTTTTAATCACCAATGTGAGGTTGTGAGCCTTCAAGGCGATTGTGTCCTCAGAATTGCTCGGTTACCATCCGCCGCCTCTCTGCATCCTCTCAGCAAAGTCTTTTTCCTCTCACCTCGATGCGCTTAATTCTTGCTTGAGTGATTTCGAATTCGAAACAACTGCAAAATCTTGTAAACCTTGCAAGGATAAGGACGAATCAGTTGCTTTGGTTTGATGCCTTCTCGAACGTCAGTGAAGGACATTCCAATTCTACTGTGGTCCGAAACACACGACCTTGTTACCGATCGCAAAATCGCATCCCATTCACTTCAAGTGTCACCCGATTCTCTCTAGCTACTGCACCGTCAAGTCAGCTGCTGTTTCCAAGTGCTGCAAGTTTCTTCAGTGTTCAAGAATACGCATTTGTTTGAAATTCGATGTTAAGCATGCAAGAATTAAATGCAGCCAGATGAGAATAAAAATGGCTTAGCTGAGACGACGCAGAGAAAAGTCAGCTGTAAGCTGAGCAGTTTTGAGGGCTAACAGCCGCCTTCTCGGCAATAACAGGACACTGAGTTGAACAGCCGCCTCTAGTGCAGACGAACCTCTGCCTGAATCGCCATTGCGGCACATTCACAATGCATGTATGCTTGAAAAAACGATCCTCAATGTGTAGCTAGAAGCGTTCAACAAGCACGCTTTTTGCCACTGAACCATCGTCATCTGCCTTCGAGGAAGAAGAATACCCTCTGGACCATCACAACTCTCATCAATCTACCTATTCCGTAACAAGACCAAAGAAGTGGTCTCCTTGAACCGGAGCAAATCTCATCATCATTCCTCGTTAATTATATCAATAACGAAAAGTGCTTGCTACCACTTCTCACTATGCGTGTTTTGAGGGAATGAATGGTGCGACTGTCTGCATATTAGTGGATTGTTTGGAGAAAAGGATTAGAGAAGAACCAAGATCAGATTTTTCCACAATTAGGTGCTTCCCCTCCCTTGTTCTCCCTCCATTATCCCCTTCCCCTTACCCCATAGCATGATCGCATGATTCAAAAGAAGATGTGGCACATCGTGTGCTTCCCTTCACTTCTCCTAGACTCGCGGAGTACTGAGGAGCAGCCAGGGAGCGAAAGAGGCTTCCTGCTCTCACTCATCTCATTGGCTGGGATTGAAGGCTAAAGATGGAGGGACAAGCGCTAAACCTATTGCGCATCTTTGCGAATGTATTGGTAAACTGCTGCCATTGCATCTAGTAATTACATACGAAAGATCAGCTTCGCTCTGTCTGGAAGCCGTCCTTCCCCCCAAAGTTGATGGGCGCCTTTCAGGGTGTCATCAAGATTTATAGCTTCTCTCATGCTGGAGATTGGCGCCAGCGTCATCTCTCCGAATTTCCCTTTTCTATATGGCATGAGTCAAATCGCCACGGAGAACGAAGTGATTTGCTGACATAATTTATTTTGCCTTTCGGTAAGGGAATGTGTCCTCCCAAAGCAAGTGCAGTTGGCATCCGCTCTCCACCACCCAACAATAGTTGCGGTGAAGATGAGTGACAAGGGGCGGAATTGACGGTGAAGTGTTGCGAAACTAGCTGTTTGTGGTTTCCATCTCTTCGATGTCCGACTGACTGTGAAAGCATTAGGGTGTGCTAACTTTCGGTTCTTCTTTTTTAATGAAATCCTTGCAATAAAATGGGATAATTCTTTTGTTGTTGGAAGACAACACGGTTTTTACTAGTTCGTTTTGCTAAACACGTGTGCTCTGGTGGTTTGATGGTCAGTGGGTTGTTCCATGAAGGAGAGATTAGGGCTAACGAGACCTCATTTGTTGACGAAGAATTAGAAAGGCTAACCCAAATACGGCAAGAGTGTGTCGCTCAACGGCCAGTTGGCAAGTCGCTGTGCTGAGTGCATTGTCGCCACCTAGAACAAGTGGTTCGACCTGTCGTTGCAAAATTGAAGTGCGCTAGTAGATGTTGGACTGGCAATCGAATCAAGGCTTAACTTTTAGCTGATATTGCTGTCTTGAGACCTTAACTTTGACGGTATGTTGACCCCGTTTTGATTTAGGGCTGGACACGTGTGATGAGCAGCTAATATCTCTCCGCGCTTCAAGATCCTCTTTCACCACAAGGAATGAGGAGGAGGGTGCAGATGCAGTACGATCATTAGATGCAGCGCTAATGAGTACACCAGAAGGATGAGATGAGGACTGTGTGGTGCGTTGGTCACTTGTTTGCATAATTACTGATATTATTAGCCGAGCCATTCGGATGCTCTGCTGTCGTACTTTTGAATGATTGTCGGCAAGTGGAATGGATAGGTGTTCTGCGCGAGCGGGTAAGGCTAGGGCGCTGTGGTACGCATACGCTTGTAATGAAGCCACAGTATATTAAATTAACCAATTGAAGTGCGGGGCCTTGGAGGGAAGAGGCAAGGGATAGTTCGCTTCTTTTGCTTCGGGCAGACCTTTGCTAACATAGGTAAGGAGCGGTTGTGTTGTACAAAAAAAGCTGAACCGTCTGCAACTCTCAGTCCAAAGCGACCAGTTAGAGCCAAGTCTAATTGGGTGCAGAACTCACCTTGATCCGAAAAACTCAGCAGTGTTCACAACCCAGACGCTTGGTAGAAAATATGGTCGGATGTGTACTAAACAGCGGGAGGAAAAGGAAAGAAGGACCATTTCCATATTTTGTAAATGTCTTTATGAAACTGATTCACTTGAGGTCACATTAAATAATTAGTGCCAAAGAGCTGCTGAGATCGTATACTCGCCTTGGAAATATAACGATCACCTCTAGAAGGAAGATCAGCTTGGACAAACTGCTCTCAATGAAAGCCAAACAGATACATCGGAAAATGAGATTGGACAAAAGGTGTGACTTAAATGAAATAGCAATTCAAACGCGGATGCAATCATACTAAACAATCAGTTCGAGTAACTGGGTTGCATAATTTGTCCGTAAACGACCTAGCCAGCCTGCGTCAAGAAGGTGTGAGGCTTGTCACTTCTAATTGGAAGGATCGACCTTCATCTACTAACGTTGACTGCCTCACACATGATGTGGAGCGTGGCCAATTTTACATGTCAAGTGATATTTGTACCAACAAAATCAAACTAAGTGGAACTGAAGTAGCTGAATCAGGGTATTTCGGTGGTCAATATTGTCGGCTACGATGTGCAAGCATTGCCTTTGTCATTAATCATTTTTATTTGTGCTCACAGTCTATTCTTGCCATACTATTCGTGGGATCCTCACCCATGTAAGCATTCCATTGCTGGACTGCTGCAGTGCAGTCATCTCTGGCATAGCGGGTTCTAATCCATCGTCAGCATCAGTACACATTGACAAACATCGTAATTAAGTAATTAATAAATAAAGCTGACCGGTTTATGCTCGAACTAGCCTTTTGAATGAGTTTGCGTTTGACCTGGGTCGTCAGTGGGATTGCCAACACAGCTTTTTGCCACAGCCCCCTCTTCTCCTATCCCTCTAACACAGACAAACTTCTTATCAGAAACGCAGTGGTAGCTCGCCTTCGGAGGGCCTGAGTGTTTCATGAGCAGCTCTAACTAAATGAGCTGATCTTGTCCACTGACTCAAAGCTTTTATAGCTTTGAAAGTAATCCATTATTGCAATAGCACTGTCTAGTCGTCGCCTGGACACCAATCCCATTAGTTACCATAATTAGCCAACGTCAGTGCGCATTACCATTGGTATATCAAGAAGTATCTCATCGAACAAATAAATTCGACTAGATTTGTTCACCTGCACTGCCAGCAAAATGGCCTTACTAGAAATGGTCAACACTATATAGGAGAGAGGGACCGCGGATCGGATGCAACCCGAAACAGTGCGATCGTTCTACCATCGCTTATTTTATGACCGGGCGATCTTTTAGTGCGAAAAAAGCTATGCATCATGATGGCACAACCTGCCAAAGCCTTTTTGGAATGGTGTCTATCAAATTAGGTGAGGAGATGGCTTCTATACAGAGCTACGCTGCTCTTTCGTGTGCAATTACTAGACGCTGTCAGGTATGCGTGAACGTGCAGTTCAAATTGTCGTCTTCGATCCAACAATCGATGCGCTTGCGCATTGTCACGAAAATCATGTTACGGTGGCGTGCTCGTAATAATGTCCAACAGAGCAATTCTCTACGCAACATTCCTGTTTGCTTACTTAAGCAACGCGTCCCTTAATTGGAAAAATACATTTGACCCTATCTCTTGGTCCTACCTGTGGGGAACTGTTGGACTCCTCGCAACTACTGTTAATTGCAAGTGTTCCCATTTTGCTGATAAATCGGCTGCCTTGTAGATCTGACAACTGAGGAAGGAGATCCGTGGCAGCACCACCAGCATTAGGTTGGAGTACAGGCAAGACCATACAACCACCATCAACGGGCGCCGCCGTCGGTCTCAGTGGACCTGGACGCAATCAGTTTCGCGGTGTCACCTCTTCCCGACGGAAAGCTTGCACCGGCCACTGGGACCGTGTGCCTAGGCACCGACTTAAGTGAGTCTCACTCTCTTCTTTTCCCTCATCTCCTTCTCCTTCTTAACTCACAACGCAGGCGGTGCATAGGTGCCTCTGTGTTCAAACAGTTGGTCCACATTTTCTTCCAGAGTAGACATGGTTATTAGCCAGGCAGTAGAACAGTCTCACGTCTTCTTAGACTTGCTTCCTTTCTCGGGCAGCTAGCAGTAGTACGAACGTTAATGTCATTTTAACTCACCCTATTTGTAGCCATTATCTGCATCGACATGGTTGTATTCCTTCTTTTAGTTGAGCGTTGGTGGCGAGAGTGGAATGCTCAACACTCTCGTAGGCTGCCTGAACTCAAACACTCTCCTTCTTCCCATGTCTCCTCTTCCTCATCCTCCTCCACTTTCATTGACTCTTTTGGGGTCAGGACGCTAACCCGGTGCCAGAAGGAGACGCGAAGGGCTTTGGCGTCTCTTTCCTTTTCTTAGTACTTGGAGTCCATTCTTCCCTCTGCTCGTGTCCCGTCCACTTCCTATTTCCCCTCCTTACACCCTACATCATGATTGCTTGATTTAAACAGAGCTTCCGTCACTACAATTCCCTCTTTAAGCTTTCATGTGGGCAGCACTAGGTAAATGTTGATGACACAAGCATTGGTAGTTTGGGTGGGTGAGTGAGTAGGTGTAAGATACGCAACTACTTCGATCATATGGATTTTGTCAAAATGTTGAACAGCAATGTCAGTTTTAGTTGATCGTGGGTGAAGAGGGTTGTGGGTAATCCAGATGAGCGACTCAGCAAACCATCTGCATCTTCTTTTTAACCTCAACTGCCCTCATAGTTTAATGTCACAGGCTTTGTACAGAGTCGTCAAGACGATATCAACGACAGGCTGAACTGGAGCGATTGGCCAACCATTAAGTGAGTATAGAGGGGGCGTGGCTAAACAATCCCAAGTCGCCATTCGACAAGCTGATCACTCAATCTCATTTGAAGACTTATTTCATAGTGATACACCACATCATAAGCCTTTATTGTTGCTTACAAACTTGGGGAGTGGAGGCGACTTGGCTCAGTCGTGCGCACAAACGCCATGTTATAATAACAGTCCAGCCCAGACTACGAGCATTGGTGGCGTGGTTAACAGCACCGAGCATTTGACTAGGTGGTCTTGTACGAGTGCTTAAGGCAAAGCAATGGCCTAACTAATCGCAATTTCGAAAGTTCTGCTTTTGATTGCAGAGATGCAAGGAAGTCTCGATGGCTTCGTTCGGTTGAAGAAGTAAGAAATTTGATTAACAGGTCTGATTAATTAGATGTCACATCTACTTAAGGTCGCCTATACGTCAAAAGAAAAAACCTCAAATGAAGGGGAGGAATTGGAGGGAGGTATATGAATCACCTCCACTTTACTCATGCCTGATCATTTGCATGAATCCACCACCTTCTAAGCAATTGTTTTCAGTCGACATTGCTCCGGCAAATAAGCAAAACTTGCTATCAATTTTTACTTTTTATTGTTTGAAATGCGTTGTGTGTTACTTTTGTGTCATTTTCCGCACTACCTATGCATTAAACACAGAACCTTTTTTCATGGCCACAGAACCAGCACTGTCTGCAAAATTTCCCTAATCGCGCAGAGAGGTGTGCGTTACTGGCTCTGAAGTGTGTGGTAGATTTACATTTATCTACTCCTCCTTGACGTTCTCCACCGCTAATGATTTGATGAAGTGGACAAACTGGTGAGGATTGTGCTCGTTCAAAAAGCACACTTTTTTTCTCGATGCTGGATGAGGACGATTCCGAAACGAGATCCATGTTCGCAGACTGATTTTAGTTCCAACAAAGGGGACTATTTATCCAGCAATTGCATGCTGCGATTGAGCTAGTGCAAAGAAGTGGCTAGAGCACCATCAGCGTCAGTGAAGGATGTGGTGGTTAATGCTGATGTTCAACTCTGTAGTGGAACGTGTGTTTACCTGCTCGCAGCAGCACCAATCACGGCGATAATGACGACGATTTGGATGGGGATATGACCTTGTGCTGGCACTCGTCGTACAGGAGTTCTTCATTTTGCCATCGACCTTGTCAGCATCTCAGTAGCAATGTTCGATTTGGCGGCTTTTGCGGCTGAAAATGCCAATAATGCCTGATTTTTTCATGATAAACTGCTGTTTTCTCCCCACCTCTGTGCTAGCTGCTGCAATAACCTCAAGGCTCTCCAACACCACGTGAAAAAATCTGGTTCTCATTATGGCAGCAACAACCATAATGCAAGTGTTGCGTTGTGTAGACGCTGCGGTTGGAGTTAGGTGCATCGGCAGATGAGAAACGGAGCCAGATAAAAAGATTCCAGTAAGCTGTGTCTGCTAGAGCGACGAAATCGCTGCACGAGAAAGTGATCTTACAAAGTATCAATCTTGTCGAGGATTTAGCAGTACTTTTGGGATATTTTTACCGCAGGTGCATTCGAGCTGAATGGATGAATGTGAAAAGCAGTTATTGTACAAAAATAAGTGGGTGGAAGAGAATGTCGTTTTGCCAACAAAGACAACCTGCTCGGCTTTGGATCCCGAGTAAGCAGCGCAGTGCAGACTACATCTCCATTCCACGCACAAACAACGCTAAGATTGTTGTGGATACCTCCTCCATCATAATAGTACAATCACATAGGGTGACAGGAGCTATGCATCATGACAGCACACCCAGCCGAAGCGGCTTTTCAACTATCTCGATCAAAATTGGCGGGAGGATGGCTTCCAGACAGAGCGGAGCTGCTCTTTTATGCGTATCTAATAGATACAATTGCTGCAGTCTACTAACACATTCGCAAGGGCGTACAATAGGTTTGGAGTTTGGCCCTCCCTTCTGGGACGGTATTATTTTGGAACAAATGGAATGAGAGCGGGAGGCGTTTGGCAAACCCGCTCCTCGTTACGGATCCATTAAATGTCTCCATGATTACAGAGTGTACCCTTTGAACGAGTAGCATCTCCAGACAAGTGAGAATAGACAAAGTCAACGCAACATGCGCTGCTTTGAGTGGCGCTGATACATCGTACCGCGTCCGACTTAGTGCCGCTTTTGTCAGGTACGTTAGGACCGCACTTGGGTGAATGGTGTGGCACGATCCGCTGTTGGTGGAAGCAGTCCCATCAGCGCATGCTTCCGATGCCTCCACACAACACATGCAAACATCGGGAGTGCAATGCGTAAATGAAACTGACCGGCAAAATGATGGTGGCTGGTGTCTTCATTCAGGCATCTTGGACATGTGATAACTATTTAAACAATGGAAGACTAGCTTGCTCATACTCCTATTGAACATCTGAGGGGTTTGTTGAGCATGAACCGATTTAAAATCGAGCAATAGTTTGCAACTGCGTCTACGATTCCTAATTTTAGGGCTGGTGCCTGCGCTGGGAGCATAGATGTTGGCACCTTACTGTTATAAGGATAATTCGCGGTTAGGTCAGTTGACTGCTCATTTGATGGCCCTGTCAGTTAGGCAACAGTATTTGCGATAGCTTATTCAAACCCAAACTTTCTTCGTTACTTCACTACCTACGCAGCTAGCCGGTTGGTTGTGTGATCGTTGAGAGTCCAAAGAATGTATTTGATCGTCAAATGAGATGAGTGTTTTGAGCATTTGGATCATCTACAGGCACGGTCACACCCATCAGTCAGCTTGTTATGGATGTGACCAAAGAAACGCACTGATGACCTGTAAGTCGGTAAAGCAGCCACGAATAGTGTAGTCGGAATTAGGTGCGAATGAAGATAAAAATAAATAACTGTTATAAATGATGCCCTCACACGAAGGTTGGCAACATTGACAATCCAAAGACCACAGGAGTGGGATGACTATGTGTTGCTCAAGAAATTACGAGCCTTAAGTACAAATCCGGATGACAGTATCTCTGTGACAGTACACTGGTCCTTCAGGTGTGACGAGGTGAATTCGAGATGCTGCTAAACTAGTCTTGGCACACGTTGTTGACTGGTTGGCTAACCCGTAAACGTGGCCAATCAGTCAAACGAAATTGCTATTCAGAAACAAGACCTCCAAATTACTGCTTGTCTATCTGTTTAACACCCAGACAGCTCTCCAGATAGCTTGTGGCCCAGATGATCCATGTATTACCCGATCCGCTCTTGCTACGTCTTCAGCAGAAACCAATCAGAGAGGTGAGTACACCGTCATTTAGAGTAACTCCTTTAATTTGTTGCTTGGGGAAACCTATTAGTGACCTATGGGTGGGCTCAGTTGAAACATTATTTAACAGACACAATTCAAAATTCTTAAAAGACGAAAGTTTGGACGCAAATTACTGACGAGCATGGGGGAACGAAAGAAGTTAGGCTCATAGTGTCTGCGCTACTTCTGCCCTGGGTGGATTCCCATCGCCACGTTGCCAGGTTATGTCACATAAGGTTTTGCTTGAGGGCCACCTAATGTTGAGAGCCAATGGCTCTTCGCTATGGCCATTATAGTGTGTACTGTGTGCTGTAAACGCCCTCCGCCAGCACCACCACTACCCCTCCCAACATCTACGCATTCGGTCTTTGAATAAGTGGTGCTGTCAGCAATGTCTGTTCAACGAGGCAGTTGAATCATCAGTATCATAGCTACAATGAGCACAAACCTCTTCCCAAGGATTTGGAGGACTTCGAGGTTAGTGTAGCACTAAACACAAAGGTGGAGTAGAAAAGGAGAGCAATCCTTGCTACTTTGGGAAATATTGGCATTACTGGCTGAAAGATCTGCATAACCGAACACTATCATCTCGATGATAGCGAGGTGGATAGGGAGCGAAGACTGTTGAGTGCATAGCGCTTGTACAGGGTCACATTGTCATCCAAATCGCTGTCAAAAGCAATTGCCGCCGATTTTACTGTCACTCCATCTTCAATATCTACCATCAAGAAGAGAGGTGTGTTCTCTGAACGAGCACAACCCACACCAGTGCATCCTGTCTATCAAACCACCAACGATGGAAAGTACCATCTGACTGCGCTCCAGTTACTCATTCCAGGGGAATGAAATTTAAAAAGGGAGCAACAAATGTCGAATCCAAAACAGACCTTAAATGCAATATTGGAAGTCGAGATCGAATGGAGGACCATCAGTGGATAGTGCCCATCGGCTTGCTCGAGTGGCAAAGTTGTGCAGACACTGCTTCTTTCCTGGCTGGACCATCATTAAGTAGCAATAAAGAGGTTCTCCGCGGTTGCATACCCTCTGGAACTCACTTGTAAACAGTCTCGATCCACAGTGGTTGTAAGGCGACCTTTGGGCAGAGCAAGTAATCCCACAATGTGCAACTTGTAGCTGCAGTGCAATAAGGTGGGGCAAGCGTTTTGTTTTCAGAGGACAGCACCCTTCATAGTGGTTCGATTTGCTAGACATTTGTGTGCTGGTGGTTTGGTAGGCAGTGAGTTACCCAAATGAGGCGAGATTAAGGCTAATGCGATATCATTTGTNTTCGATTTGCTAGACATTTGTGTGCTGGTGGTTTGGTAGGCAGACGAGATTAAGGCTAATGCGATATCATTTGTTAAAGAAAAATTAGGAAGTCGGACCAAAGTAGGGCAAGAGCATATTGGTCGACGACCACTTAGCAGGTAACGGTGCTGCATGGATTGCCGTCACCTAGGGCAAGTGGTTGGGCTTGTCGTTGAGACGAGGACTGTGTAACGCGTTGGTCGCCCGTTTGCATGATTGGTGATGGGGTTACTGAGACGCTCCGTGGCTCTGCGTTGGTCGCCCGTTTGCATGATTGGTGATGGGGTTACTGAGACGCTCCGTGGCTCTGCCTTTGCAGAGTCATCATTTGTGGAATAGATGTGTCCTGTCTGAGTACGATGTCTTTAACGCTGTTCTTGGGACGAATAAGGCTGGAGGAGCTGCACTGCGTGTGCATTTGCAATGAAGTCATATTATGGCAAAGCGGAGCACCATTGAGCCACAGATCATTTGTACGATCAATTGATGTGCGGGACCTTGAAGGTGAGGGACTTAAAACAGTTCACTTTTTTTGCTTCGGGTAGACGTTCGCCGGTGCAGAAGAAGGGTGGGTATGTTGTAGTGAGGAACGCTGAGCCGTCTGCACCTCTCAGTCTGAAATGGTCGGGTAAACGCGATTTCTTAGTGACATTTAAGCTCAGACGCCTGGCAGTGACCATGAACGGATGCGCGCCGAACAGAAAGAAAATTTCCCCCACTTCTCGGTTAATGGTCTTTAAAAAAGTAATTTTAATTAGGGCTTCGTGAAATAATTGGCAGCAAACAGATGCGAAAAGCATCTTCTCGTATTGGAAGCGCGACGATCTCCTCTAGGAGGAAGGGCAGTTCAGACAAAATGTTCTCGTTAAAGGCTAACAAATATATTAGGAGGTAAAACATAGTAAAACGTGTGATTAAAATAAACCATTGATTCAAACGTAGCCAAAAGCGTACTCAACAACCAGTCAACGGTCCGTTGGTAATGTCAATGTCTGGGTATCTGGGTTGTCTAATTAACCCTTGAGCCACCTAGCCAGCCAGTGTTAAGTAGGTCAGTACAGCTCTCTCCCAAAGGGTCGACGTTCGTCTGCGAACGTTAAATGCCCCCCATCTGACAGGGAGCGTGCCATCAACAACACATTAAAGGGAATTGAAGTAATGAGAGTATCCCGTAGGCATTTTCTGAGGTGGCCTAATTGTGGTCTTAGGATGAAAATTGTTGCCGACTGTGGTGTTAAAAAACCACCTGCCATTTAATCATTGTTTTTGTCCCCACGGTCCACAATCACTGCACCATTCGTTGACTCCCCGTTGGAAGGGAGCGTTAGGTTGATATGGCTATCGTACAAGATGTTACGTAATTAACTCACCCACTAACGAGGCATCCGATGACCAACAGTCTTAATGGGGCTTATTTTTTAGCATGGCAAGTTGTCAACAACCCTTTACAGTTTCTATGTCCTGTGGGGTGCGTGAACACAATTGTTGTGTATTATCAGTCACAGAGGCCTCAGAATGCACTTCACGGTTGAAACACAAACCAGTCTATGTTTGTCTGCCACTTCCCTACGCTACGATTCACAAACTACGATAATCCTCTTGGGCAGTTAAAAAGCGGTCACCAAACGCGCTTTTCTTTGCGCAATCGCAGTCATCCTCAGGCACATCCCTCATCGCTCTACCCCGTCCAGCATGTTACCAAGGCTGAGGAGTGTCCCACACCTCCCCTCACCGTGCCCTTTCCAGGGAAGAGAAGGCCAATAAGGAAGAGATTAACGCCGAAGTCAGAACACGCAAACTGCTGANTCCAGCATGTTACCAAGGCTGAGGAGTGTCCCACACCTCCCCTCACCGTGCCCTTTCCAGGGAAGAGAAGGCCAATAAGGAAGAGATTAACGCCGAAGTCAGAACACGCAAACTGCTGATTTTACACCGAGAAGGTGATGACATGCTAATGCAATCGACTGCCCCTCCCTATTCACGCCCACCCACTCACCCACTCAAACCACCAATGCCTGTCTCATAACCATCTACCCGATCCTGACCACATGGAAGGTGAAAAGAAGACATTCATTGGTCAATAAACTCCATTTCAATTGTACGATCATGCCAAAAATTTATGAATCAGCGATGTCGCCGCAAGTTTTACCTCTTAGCAACTCGCTAATGATGCTGTTGGAGAGCGAAGTGGTCTACGCAACCTACTTCTGTGCCTACAAGGGCTTTGCGTTGCTGAACTGGTACCATGCAGTCAGTCCGGTGACGCTGTGCATCCTCTGAACAGCTAGCGGTTTACTCGAGACCACTGTCAGATGGGAGTGTGCCAGCGATCTACCTTCCTCTCTTCACTCGCATACAGTTTGGGCAATGACGCTGCTGCCCTCGTAGATCTGCCTCCGAGTAAGCACTACACATGCCCAACAAAACAATGTCTCCACTGCCTCCACTAACGCTATCATCGATCTCAGTTGACTCTGCATCAACCAGCCTCCCAGTGTAACGGCTACCTATTGACAAGGAGGATGCAGTGGCCACTGCAAACGTGGGCCCTAACACACCGACTCAACTCTCAATGGAGATATTGCACAGCTCTTGCTCCAGCTTCAGCTGCCCTGGGCGCTGAGCCAACCACATGGCAATCTTTACTTTTGGTTGCGTGATGGCATTGTCGGATGGGGAAGTGACTTGCACAACATTTATCTGCGCCCATATGGGCGTCCCATTGCTAGAGTATTGCAACACAGCTAATTTGGACTTGGCAAGTTCAGCGCCATCTTCAGCATCTACACACATTGACAAACGTCATCAACAAGTAATTAATGCATAAAATTTGTCTACTAATGCCCATAGCAGCCTTTTGAAGGAGCGCCACCTCAGCTCTTTACTCCTCTTTCCCCTCATACCCCTCAAACCTTCAGTAGCAGAGGGACCACGAGTTGGATACAACTCGAGACAGTGCGATTGTACTAGCACCCCTACTTTATAACTCAGCAGTCATCCAGTGCATAGGAAGCTATGCATTATGATGACGCACCCTGACGAAGCAGCTTTTGAACGGTGTCAATCAACTTTTTGGAATGACGACCCCCAGAGAGAGAGTGAGGCTGATCCTTTGTGTGCATTTACTGTATGTGACGGCAGCAGTTTACCAACGCATTCGTCTATCCCTCCCTCCTTGACCTCCATCCCCAGGCAATGAGATGGGTGCGAGTAGGAAGCCTCTTTCGCTCCCTGGCTGTCCCTCATATCCTCCGTGGTTGTAGTCCCTTCGCTTACTCAGCAATTTGCTAGTCCAGAAGAAGTGTGAAGAAGCACGCGATGTGCCACATCGCCATTTGGATCATGCAATTATACTATTGGGCAAGGAGACGGGCTGGCACCCAATAGTAGAAAAATCTGATTTTGATGAACTGAAGCTTTCAGGTTTTGGTCCTGCATTCAATCAATATCCCAGAAAATCCATTCACTTGTATGACAGATTCGTCTTTTATTCCTCCAAGACGGATAGAGGGGGAGCAGGTAGCAAGTATTTATCGCTAGTGAATCGAATACCGAGAGAGAACGATTAGAGTTGTGCTGGTTCAAGGAGACCACTTCTTTGGGTTTGTTATGGAATAGGCAGAGTGATGGGGGTACCCTTCTCCCTCGAGAGCAGATGACGACGGTTCCGTGGCAAGAAGAGTGTTTGTCGAAGGCTTCTCACTAAGCATTAAGAAACGTTTTGTCAAGCATATATGCATTGCAAATGTGTCGAAGTGACAATGCGGCAATAGCTTCGTCTGCACTAGAGGCGGCCGCTCAACTCAGCGTCCTGGTATTGCCGAGAAGGCAGTGGCAAGCCCTCAAAACTGCTCCGCTAACACCTAGCTTGCATGCTTGCACACCCACAAAACTTATGACACTTAGAAACAACTGCTGACCTGCCGGTGCAGCAGCTAGAGTGAATTTAGTGACATTTGATGTAACTAGGATGCGCACATGCAATCGGTGTCATCTTTGACCTCGTCTTTCCCACTGTACACCTCTTTTGAACCAAATTACTCATTCCACTGCTAACTCTTGCCCACCAACTCTACTCCTTTTGTGTCTTTTTTGTTTTAGGAGGCGTGGATGCATGGCAACGTTGATGAGTGGCATGCGAATGCTGCCACCGATGTTGTGATGACGCTTGGTGCTTTTAAATAGATAAAACCAACGCTGATGGTTCTGCTGCCACAGCTTTATCTTGGTGCCTTTCGTTGTGACTTTGGAAGTTGGTGAGGCAGCAGTTGGTAGGTGGGATATGGAGTGTGCAGACACAGTAGGTGGTGGAGACGAGTGATTTGAGGTGATGGCGGGCTCTGGAGTATAAGCGGTTCATTTGTTCGTTGTTATCTTGTTATCGGAACTGCAAGTCCTCTTCCCTTTCCTGTTACAAATGTTGTTAACATTAAACGTGACATTTATTAGGCAAGTCAGCAATCATTGAAAGTTAGCCCAAATGTATGTTTTTTGTCTTCATTTTTAAAATCGGCTGAAGGAAGTGGGAGACTCTTATTAGTCGGTTTCCACTTACTTGTGCAATCCGATTCTTATTTGCTAGCGCAGTGCGTGCTCGAAATCATTGTGGTGCCTAGGAGACCACCACGTGCACAAGTTACTCTTTCACAAAAGTGGTCCATGTTTGCTAAGGTTGCAAAACATCGGGAGCAGTGCCTGACTGTTAGATACGGACGAGTGTAGTCTGCAACGACGTTGTACTTAGACGACTCAGTGCGGTGACCCACTTTGTGTGGACTGTTTAGTTCTCAAGTGAGCATTGTGAGTGACGTTCGGTGCGATTATGCGTCGCGATCATCACACAGCTCGACTGCTGCCTGTCCACAGTAGGCAACCTATCATTTTTCGTTGTCAAATGTCAGAGGCTTTAATAGGGAAGGCGTAACAATATGGATTTTTCTTTGCCAGTGCAATGAGTGCTGCATGAGATTATATGAAGTGTGTGCGGTCTGCGATGGATTCCGTTGCAGTGACCAGTTAGGATTGAAGGAACACACGCTAGTATCTGTAAAGTAATCAGGTATTCTGTCTTTGATTTCCCATGCACACAGCCTTAAGGTGGCCAGAGTTTGACTCCGTTTTAAAAGTGGGGCAGAAGTGGTATTCCGGTGTGATGTTCGGTAAAGTTGTGGCAGGGAAAGAATGTTGTGATAGGTCAGCGGCAAGATTATGCCCCTATTTATTCGTTTACATGCAGCATTGGACAGGATGAGATCTCCTTGGCTTGTTGCCTCCCGTGCATATTTTGGGGTGGTCTCGAGTCCGACATGCGTCGGAGTTGACTTAAATGGTAACGAATAAGGCGACTCTGAGGGTGAATCATGCACCATAGTTCAGATAGCCCTATATTTGCTCAGCTTTCCCACTTTATTTGTGTCTGTCATTATCTAGTCTAGGTTTCTATTCTAACCCATTTTGACCTACTCCAATCTAGTCAGATCTAGCCGGGCCTGGTGATGCAAATGGCGCTGCAGTGCTTACAAAGCGTGATATGAATACTGAGCAAGTTGTTGTACGTCAGTGGGTCTCCTGATGCTGTTGCTTATTTAGTGATCGCAAAGGCAGGTAAGGGGCAGTAAGTGTGGTGCAGGGTGTGAATTGGTTAGGGTCTTCGACGACCTACCCGCAAAGGTTGCCAGTAAGCTAATGAACGGACGTTTCGATGGGCACCCTCAATCCTATCCTAGGCCGAATTATTGCGGTGCACGCATCCTTCGGTAGAAACAAAGAAAAATGAATGTTTAGCTGAAGACGACAATGTAATGATTGGAACAGAGGCAAAAGGAGATGAAGTCGTAAAAATAGAGAGAAAGAGAGTGAGGGAGGAGAAATGAGGATTGAAAATGGACAACGTAGCATGTCCCTACCTGGTGCTGTGGTGCAGCGTGCCTTATTTCCTACCCACTTTCTCCCATTTATTCCTTAACTGATCCACTTATTCACCCATCTAGCCATGTGACCAGGTAAAACATAAATGAATTGACTTAATGGAAGGAACCTGTATTTTCTTTTCGATGGCACACTCGAAGACCCTACACACGGCTTTCCCATTCCATGCGATTTGCACAAAATATTAGATTTATTAACATTGAATTTACACATAGAAATGAAGTAAGGTAAAGAGAGGAGAAGATAGATTAGGAAAAGGAGAGGAGAATGAGGGATCGGTAATATAGCTAGCCCTTAATTTCTACGATACCTACCTAATTTGACCTGTGATGTCTTTGGAACGGCGGGGGTAAGAAGGTGGGAGTGATGAGGAAATGGAGAGGGATGTGACGGAGGTGCAGGAAGAAGAGAAGACTGGAGGTGGGGAGAAAACGAAGCAGGAGGGAAGCAATGACGAATAGCTGAATGGTAGGAAGGAGAGCGCAAAGCAGGATGAATGTTTGTGGACGCGACAGGGCGTGGAAGAGCACCTCTGAAGGTAAGTTTTGTGAGTGATCACTTCGAATCTGACGCGTTTGATTCGATTAGTAGCACTTGTCGCGTGGCGTCTCGTAAAGCCATCTGGCGTTGGCTTCAGATACAGCTTCCCTCGATGGTGATTTTGTGAGAGCGGACATCACTCAGTCTTGTGCTTTACTATCGTGGCCAAATTTTGTGTACCATTGTAGATGCAAAGGAGGCGGAACGGAATGAGAGGGACCACCCACACTACTGTGATGTGAATTAAATGCACTGTCTTAAAGGGACTGCTTGTCGTCAAATTTTAACCCCCAAAGTTTTCTTTTAGAAGAACGTATTTTGGGAATTTACAGACAGCAAGTGCAAATGGAGGTAGAATTGATTGAAGAAATTAGCAATTCATTCCTAACGATCGCCATGGAGCTGACAAAGGTGCTACTCAGGCCAATTATTGTTTTTGAACCAGGAACGACAGTGGCAGTGGTTGCATCGGTCCGGTTAACTAGAAGCAAGACGCTTGTGCATCCGCACAGTGATGTAGCACTGCTTTCCTTATTTTTCCTCCTCCTTCTTCCAAACGGTTCTGATATCATTCATTCACCCATTTCGTCTGGACATGTACTCGAGAAAAGCCTGTAGGAATCGACTTTGCGGAAAGAATGCGAATTACAATCCAACAGCACACTCGAATACGCAACCAATTGTTTTACCGTGGTAATTGAAATAAACTGGGACACCAGTTGTGTCAATGTTGGAACAAGGCCTGCTAATGAGGTAAAGGAGAAGGGGAATAGGATAGAGCAGGGTTTGAGAAGACGAAGAAGAAGATGGTGGCATAAGTCAATGTTACTTTTCTGGTTCTACTTCTTTTGGCTTGCAAACTTATTCGAAACGACAGGATGGGTGATTGGGGGAGGGTCACAGAGAAGTTGAGAGGGAGGCGGTGGAGGTGGAGGATGAAAAGTAGACTGAGGGTGAGTAGAAGACGGAGTGGGATTGAGGAACTGACGAAGTAGTGGATAGTGGGAACGACGATAAGGTGGAGAAGCAAGATGAATGGTAGAAGACGATGGAATGCGTAAGTGAGTATGTGTGGTGTTCACTTGAGTGACCGATTTCTTCTGACTCCCCTTCTCCCCTTGTCCCTTCCTCTTCTTCGTGCACTGTCGGTATTACATTACTTGTTCACTGATTCAGGATTTGTAATGAATAATTGTGAGAGAAGGAGGAGGCGGTGGAGGCTGCAGTAATGGCAGCCGACTGAGAATGACAGTTGGGAGAAGACTTCTGCCAATGTGTGACACCCTGATCGCGGAATTACGTGGTTAGTAAGTAAGAAATGAGGTAGGTATGAAGTCAGGTGGATAGGTGAACTGGTGGAGAGACTGAACGAACTTTAATGAAAGTAAAATTGGGTTCAAGATTCAGTCCAGAGGACTAGTCAAACGAGTATTGTGAGTTTAGTTTATGCCGACTAACGTCAGCTTCCCAAGGTGAGAATTGACCCACCAGCGAAGATGATTGAATGAGAAAGAGGAGGAGGATGGTGAAGAGGCCTTTCAAGTGGATAACACTGACACCCGTGTAATTGGATGCAATGGGTTCGAATTAGGCGTTTAGCCTGTTGACAATCGTAGACGGGCAGGTGCTGTAAGAAGGAAGGAAAGAATAATCGTGTGGTGAAGCGTGAGGGAACGTGAAGTGAACGAAGGGATGAGTTGGGATGAGCTGATGAATGCAGTCGAGATAATTCGAAGAACATCATGCAGATGAGCCAGAAGTGTGTGATAGGGTAAGGTATGGATGGGGTCCAACAAGAGAGGGGTGAATATGGTTCAGTCAACTTTGACCTGAAAAGCATGCGCATGAATGCTAGAACCGAAAGTGGTGCTTTGCGAGCATTGGTAAGAGTAGGTACGAAAGGGAGGGATGAACTAATGGAATAAGTAAAGCTAAATAAGTGGGTTAAGCACACACACACACACAAGATTGGGTGATCAAAGGCGTATGAAAAGGCATGAAAAGGATGCCGATTAATTATTTTATGAAGGAATGATCCACGGTAGATGAGCAAATGTAGAGGTGGATACATGGTTACAGGATGGATGGATGGATGGATGGATGGATGGATGGATGGATGGATGGATGGATGAATGAATGAATGAATGGTCACTTGGATGGCTAGGTGGTTAGGTAAACAGATGGATGGAAGGATAAAGGATGGAATAACAAATTGGCATGTCAATTGATTGGTCGAGATGAGTGAGAAGGTGGTTTGACACTACGTGGTATCAACCATTTTCAAGAGGAAGTAAATAAAGCAATAATTGCACGTACGATCTTGTTTGGGATGCTGTTATGCACATTAGCTGTAGCTCGGCATGGCATCTCATCGCTACTTCTCGTCCATTCTGACCATCATTTGCCAGCTCTGTAATCTACTGGCTACTTGCAAGACGACCATCATGATCAGAAAAGACTAAGGAGTCAACTTGTCTACTAGATCGAGGGCTTAATTGGAGACCAGGTTTAATAGACTTGCCTTCTACTTATGAATGAAATAAGTAGAGCAGAATTAGTTGGTAAGTAAGGACGTTAAGGTCTTCCAGGTGAACAAAAATGGCTTTCGCCTCACATAATGGAGATACTGAGCATGATCTGATTTCTTCTTACCACGTTTGTTAGTCATTGCTTTGTTTCCTAAGCAGTTTTATTGGTCATTTACAATTTCTGTTGTGTCATGTTAGATGCGCATGCTCGAAAGGAAATCGTAGTCCCTTGACCACCCCCAACTCAACCATGTGTCACGAACCTTCATCATGCCACACTTCTGCAAACAAAACAGCCATGAAACTGGTAGCGCATTCATATGAGCGATGCTGCTACAGACTGAGACAAAGCCTCTCTTTTTTACATCCTTCTCCAACAATTTGTGCCGATGTGACAAATCCCACTCAACGCACATTTACCAAGATGGATGCTGATGCGCACACTGACCACCTAGACATCACACCCCCCGAGGAGTGTCACCATAGTCTGCCTTCACAACTGCCATGTCATCTTCTCAATAATATCCATGCATTGCTCAACGCAGATTGAGGGGCTGAGACTGACCAATGAAGATCGACTTACTACTGGGCGGATTGAGCTTATGATCGCACTGTTTTTGAACTGTGACTCCAGGAAAGGACAGGCTGCATCCCGCTTATTGGAACCTGCTTCCTCCAACACTGAGTCACATCGCAAACCCTTCACCCGCGAATTTAAAACAATTTATGGCTACTTACCCATCACACGAAACTCATGGTGTATTAAGAAAGCACCCCGAATATCTCCGCCCCTAAGGGAAATTAAAAGTCCTTGAGTGACCTTATCAACAAGTCAGTTCTGGTCATTCGTGTATGGAAGGGGTTGCTGTTGCAATAGCAGGGAGTACAGTATTGCGTGACAGAAATGTCTCATCACAGGTCATTTGGTTGCACTCGATTCCCTTACCATAATTGATTAATCGTTCTGGAATAGGTGAGTTGATAGCAAAAGGGCAGTCCATGCTCCTGATGTCAGGCATTTCACCAATTACAAGGTGAAAACCTCCACCTAGTACTGTGATCCACCCATCGACTTAAAAATACACTTTGTTGCATTTATGTCAGCGACTGAAGTTTCGAAGTGATACGGACTTCGGTGGATGTAGCAGAGCCATCGACTTATAGACCATCTAAAGGATCATTTGGAACACATGAAGTAATGTTTCGAGCACGATGTGCACAAGCAGAGTGTCGAGTCTGTAAGGTATCGAAACCGCCCTCTCCCACATCCCAATGCTGCTTCTCCCAATGACAAAATTTTAAGAGTTAGCTATAATCATGCTTCCTGGTTCCTTTAAACAATCATCCTATGGTTGACCCACATGAGCCTCTTGCCAGTTTTATTTAACTCAATATATCTTAACACTTTTACCTCTTCCGCCGGAGGCGCTCAGTCTTGTTGAGTCTGTAGGTAAAGTTTTGTTGCTTAATCAGTCAGTTGTTCACGCGGCAGCATGACTGGATGATCACTGCTAGCAGATGGCAGGAGTATTACGGCGGTTATGCTGCACAATCGTTGTCGCATAGCAGTAGCTGCAACATCGCTCCCATTCCTCATACCCTCGTCGTGCGTTTGATGCATTCTTTTCGACTTTGACGCCGGTCAAGTCGGAAGACTGCCTTATGCGGCCTGCTGAAATGGACTAAACACAAGTAGTACTAGATTGTGCTTCTGAGATACTTTGATCGCAGATTGGCTCCCTATATTGTAAAAATTCGGGTTCCAAAAAAGGATTACGGAGGTACACTTGAAGCCAGATAGATTTCCCTCACTCTTTCTGTCAAACGTGAGCGGCTGATGAAGGACTTCAACACAAACCCCTGTAAGATTAGTAAAATTGGCAAATTTTATAAAATTATCCTTATGTACACGCGGTGAAGTGGTTAGAGAAAAATGGTGCTGCCGCAATGAAAGGCCAGAATTCAAGATAAGGTGCTTTACTCATTCTAATATACGTCTAGGAGATAGAACAGAAGAGAATAGCAGATAAAGTGCATTTGCTCAGGGTGCTGCCGAGTGGCTGTACGAACACTTGCAGAGCACAGGACTTGCCAACCTGAATACAGACTCTATTCTCCATCCACTTTCACCTGCTGTTGTGTGAATGCGGAGTTATAGAAGAGAGTAACCACTTCCAGTTTGGGATTTCTCTGCAAAGATTAACGATGTCCAAAGTCCAAGGTATTTGCCTAGTGCTCGAACAACTTCCAAGGGAAGGTCTGTCACCTCAGCTGTTTGTGATCCCACCTTAATGAGAAATGCACGAACTAAGTTTTTTTGGCGATAAAATTCAACGTGTAATGCTCATAAACAATCCAAGCAATCACATTGCAACGCACACAGAAAATGTGAGAAGTGCAGTCTAGAACCTGCGGTTGAGAGTGAGTTAAACCAGGGCACTTCAGAGAAAACATAAATGGTTTAACTTACCTTCCAGTCCATGTCACGCGACTTAACACGCAGCTTGCAAATGAGAGGACTGAGTGTGAGGCCGCGATTCCCCTTCGTCTGTGAGCAAGGAGCCATGATCAACCTTGGGAGCACCGCTTAAATGAGGTGAGAGCATTGGTTACTTTTGATGGTCAGCCTTCTCTGGACCACTCATCGTAGCGTTAAAAGCGCAGCGAAGTAAGGGAATGTGTGCGAGGTCACGGCTTCCTTCTTCCCGGTGAGCAGTGTGTTCAATCAACCTCAGGAGGATTGTTTAAAGGAGCCAGGAAGAGTGATCATATTTACCCCTCTAAATGCTGCGATTAGGAGGAACAGCATTGGGATGTGCGAGAGGGTGGTTTCGATATCCTACAGACTCGACATTCTGTTTGTTCACAAACTTGCTCTCCGTTTGCACCGGAGGAGCAGGTGGGTAGCTAGGCTGGTCAGGAACCATTCTCGATAGTAACGAAAGTAGAGGACGCAATGGCATAGTCGATTGTATGGCCTCTATGAAATAAAGCAAAGGATGACATCTGCGTCATGCTATGCCAATCGAATCCGTTATAACCCTTACAGTTTCTCATTGGAAGTGGGATTACCTAATGGGGCACGTATTCATCAATTCATATGCAAAATTTGCGAAAGCAATGTTCTACAAGCTATCTAATTACCCTGTAGGCTCAACTGTAACTAAAATTGTGCGTAAAATGTCGATGTCGCGTGAACCTTCGATGTTGGGGAACTCTCTCGAGCCAAAATATTGCCCCTGCTACTTGAAAACTATATGAGTACTATGAAGTTCCATTACGAATCAAAGCACGACTACGCAAATGAAAATGCATTGTTTTTGGTATAAGGGTAAAAATATTAATAAGTGATAATAACTGTTTCCTGAAGGATTTTATACAAGGATGAAATCCGCTCAACTGTGGTTTTGAGGCATGGATCGACAACCAGCTACTATCCCCAGACTAAGTGCATCTTGCATCCGTTATGCTGACCTCGGCTCTGCAAAATCCTGAGCATTGCGCAAACCAGTGAAAGTGATTTCTATTTAAAGGGTAAGAAACTGAGATTCGCATATCAGTCACGTCAAGCTGACACAGGCATATGAGAAGTGCCATTCCTCTTCATTATCTGAGAATCTGTTGAGCATTGCTTTGCCATTGAAACGTTCTGCATTACCAGTACGAAATCTTCCCAGAATTAGTGAATTGAGATGGCTGGCACTGTCAACATCAATCATCTAGGCAGATTGTCCAGTGTGCATTGCATCGTTCGACTACTCAGATCCAAATCCCTTAATTTGCCCTATATTCTAAAGTGCTGCAAGCAAACCAGTGTGGGGATGGAAAGAGGTCAAGGTATCTTATGAGAAAAACCCAACAAACGAAAATCCCCGCTTAGATAGGCGCGCGGGGAGTTCACCTCATTGGCTCGTCCAACAATTGCTTCGATGTAGTTGTTAGAGCTGATTTATGGATAGGTTAGTTAGAGTGAAACTATCTCTCTGTAGAGCCCGTTTCGTATAAGGCACAGCGAATCTAGCAATAAATTTTGAGGTCTTACTCACTCTCTTACACATTACTCAATTCGTCTCTCGTTTCACAAAAGCACTATAGCCGAATCAGAAGATGGAGCTGGTAGTGAAGGAAGAGTCCTTGTTGGATGATTGCGTGGGCGGAAAAACCTAAACAGCGTAGACACATAAGTACGTGCCCAGAATCGGCCAATAACACGGTGTGTGGCGCCGATTTTCCATGTCAAGCCAAAGCTGTCTACACCTCTTCCGCAAATTCTGATTTTAATTACGCAGGTACTGAAGCACAGGGAGTAGTCTTGCCACCGAAAGTAAACAAAGGTAATGTCTCTAGAGCTCTCCTTGAGGCAACAGCCATACTTACAGGCAGCTCATATTATCTATGAGTCTAGGTAACTCATATTATCCAGAAAAGGACGAGATACTTTACACGGCAAGAATTTCAGTTGTGGCAAACAAGTGTTATGATGCATACAATAGGTATGGGAGAAACTAGTCCTATCCAGCAGCTAACTATTCGCTCACCACTTCCTCTGCAATAAAAAATGCACAATCTAGCAAAACAGGATGATTAGAAACGGGTTTGTGATGCAGACAAGCTCGCCATGGGCATCCTGCTTCGCGGTTGCAAAGAGTAACGCCGGCGTCCTGTGATGTGCTTTGCTTCTTAGGATTTTGACCGCCTTACCGTAATAGCCTGCCTTCCCATCACCCCACATAGGCGATCTGTAAGGCATCCTGCACAAATCAAAGTAGGTTCAGCGCTCGGACTTAGTGTCAGGTTGGTGGTAAGCGAAAGCGATAGCGGTGGACAACGATGAGATAGCTTTTATGTTGCCGATTGGGTTCCATGAGTTCCAGGCAATGCTAATTGACTCGGTGATGCAAGGCCACCCTCCAACGTCTGATAAACACAGCATTATTTTGTTTATTTTTGAAACGTTGGACAATCAGCACTGAAGAAACTCGTGTCCCTGTTATTGATACACGAAAGCATAACACTGCCTTTAAACTGATTATGGAACGGCTACAAGACGCTGGATTGATCGCGAGCCCAAAAGAATAACTTTATAGCAACATTGCATTGACTCTATAGGACATGCGGTCCCGTAATATGGGAAGGCAGATACTGAAGATCGTGCCAAATAGATGTGATCTTAATCTACACCTACTAATCAGATGAAGTTCCAAAGTTTTCTTAGTTTGATAGGTTGCTACAAGCGTTTATTAGAGTCCTGTCATTACGACCGGGAGCTCGACCAACCCACACATTAGGTCACTTAAATTTCCGACATTCATTCAATCTGGACAAGTAGTTGAAAAATTATTTTATTTGTTGTTGTCCATGCTAGCTCATTTGTACTCGTGAACGATCACCAGCGAAGATATCACCAATCCTCACCTTCACATTGAGTTACTGGACGCTGTGGCATCCTCTCTGGTGCACTTGCTTGGCTTACAACCAACTCACTTTGATTTGTGACCCTTTGAAGCACTCAAATCTCATGCGCATTCCTTCTAGACACATATAGTGGTTTCTAGTTGGAACTACTCACATGAATGTGACGTCTTGCTTGTCAATAACGCTTGGCCAAGTTGAACATCTCAAAGTTGAGGACCCTCTTGTACAGAGGACAGCCGCGATCCACTTTGGCCCAACGACATCTTTGCGCATCGGACTAACATTTTGGTGGAACTGCAAGCACCTTGTTACGCAAGCATTTGCGGCCAACTAAAGTAGAACCCTGTGAAAAAATGCCATATAAAGGAAAGCAACTGGAACTCAAGATTTCTTACATTCGGTAGAGAACGGAATGACCGACTACAGCCATCCAATTCAGTCCCATACACATAAACGAAATGCAAATGATGGCCACTTCAAAACCGTCCATGGGACTCTGATGGTTACGAATAAGTGTACACAACCTGCATGTCAGTTAATAAACAGAAGCCCATAGGGCTTTTGACGTGTCGACACAGTAACATTTTTGATGGCCATTTGGGTAGTGACGCCTTGCACCGTCATTGATGCATAAAGACNATGCAAGCACCTTGTCACGCAAGCATTTGCGGCCAACTAAAGTAGAACCCTGTGAAATAATGCCAGATAAAGGAAAGCAACTGGAACTCAAGATTTCCCACATTCGGGAGAGAAGGGAATGACCTACTACAGCCATCCAATTCAGTCCCATACACGTAAATGATATGCAAATGATGGCCAATTCAAAACCGTCCATGGGACTCTGATGGTTACGAATAAGTGTACACAACCTGCATGTCAGTTAATAAACAGAAGCTCATAGGGCTTTTGACATGTCGACACAGTAACATTTTTGATGGCCATTTGGGTGGTGACGCCTTGCACCGTCATTGATGCATAAAGACTTGTGCAGTGAAGCGCTTCCATTTGCTATCGTTGGAGTGTGTCTCATGTGTGTTTGCAAGGTTCTAATCCTTACAAATTTATTGTCTCCATCCATTTTATTAATGAATACTTTTAAGTAATTGACGTCCAATTACACTTAGCTGACCAAAAAAGCAAGGGACTACTGGGGTCCTGTTCGAAAAGAGCTCACATCGTTGGTTCCACTCGCCTCCTTGCTAGCACTCTCGATCCCTTCGTCGAATATAGTTTTCAAGCTTAGAAATTTAGGCACTCGTTGGTCCACTAACAGCAGAAGTTGGTGTTTAGTGCAGCAAAATTCAGTGAATCCAACTTTAAAAGATTGGCTCAAATGCTCTTACAAGACCTACCCTTCCCTAATTTCATTCACAGGGAGAATACAAATGGTCATCCTTTAAAGTCTACAGCGTGATGTCCAATAGGAAAGGACGGTGTCCATGTAAGTGTTGCAAACAAATGTATTTGCCTTAATCGGGTGGACGATGTCCCAACTACCCACTAGTATGCACACGAATATGTCGACAACCAGTAGCAACAGACGGTTTTGCTTTACGTCTTAGCATTAATGCTAGTTTTTTTCTGCTTATAAATTCCACAGATTGTTGGGACTGCTCAACGGAAAGCGCCTCGACTTCCAAGCAAAGTGAGGGTTGATCAGTGAAGCTCGTTTTCAAGGCGGTGTGCATATGACACTCAAAACGGAACTCGACGCCTTGTGCGAATGGCAATGGTTTATGAATAAAGGGACTCAAGAAATAAAATAGTTGGAGACTTTGAGACACGTTGAAAGTAAGTCCTTCCAGATGGCAAATACATTTAACATGCTTTACTCCTTGGAGAATCAGAAAAAATTTCTGAGGATTTCAAGCATTTTGAATGGGTGGATGGAAAATGGGTGGATGGATGGGTATGGGATGATCCTCCTACCGAACGCCAAAGAAGATGAGAGGGAAAAGGTCGACGCTATGATAGCAATCAAATAACTTGAGGCCCTTCCATTCCATACCCTTCCGCATAGTGTCCCACATCCTTTGAATTTAAATCTTCCACACATTGCTCCTTTCCATTCGCCAGAAACCACGTTCCCAACAGGGGCATTTGGAACCTATTCAACATGTTGCATCAGGACACCTTCATATTTGGTAACCCTCAAACGCTTTCTCATGTAGAAGTCGGCAGCAATGTTGGTCCATCTTCTAATCTTTCCATCTGATTTGTGATTATCCCCTGCTGTAGTTAGGTACAAAACCGTTCATCCCAACTACAAATAGCATCCCTTCGAGAAATCTACTTCTTTCTGCATGTGCCAAAGGAAAACAGAAGTCTCAAACTAACTCGCGGCAGATTCTGGTGCAGTTGTTCATTGAGGAAATGAGGACATAAAGCCAAAACCATAAAAAGTTAATGGCAAACCAGCATGGGATACTTGCCACAGATCAAGGAAAAGGAGGAAGACAATCTGCCATTTGCAGTCGAATCGTTATCACTTATTCGCGTTAACTGCATTTGCCTGGAATTTAACTGGGTACAATTCTATGCAAGACAATTGCTCGTCTTCGAGAATGTGTTGTTTCGACGAAATAATGTCAAGATGTAAGGCGCAGCGAAACATCTTTGCTCAACAGATTCTCAGATAATGAAGAGGAATGGCACTTCTCATATGCCTGTGTCAGCTTGACGTGACTGATATGCGAATCTCAGTTTCTTACCCTTTAAATAGAAATCAGTTTCACTAGTTTGCGCAATGCTCAGGATTTTGCAGAGCCGAGGTCAGCATAACGGATGCAAGATGCACTTAGTCTGGGGATAGTAGCTGGTTGTCGATCCATGCCTCAAAACCACAGTTGAGTGGATTTCATCCTTGTATAAAATCCTTTAGGAAACGGTTATTACCAATTATTAATATTTTTACCCTTATACCAAAAACAATGCATTTTCATTTGCGTAGTCGTACTTTGATTCGTAATGGAACTTCATAGTACTCATATAGTTTTCAAGTAGCAGGGGCAATATTTTGGCTCGAGAGAGTTCCCCAACATCGAAGGTTCACGCGACATCGACATTTTACGCACAATTTTAGTTACAGTTGAGCCTACAGGGTAATTAGATAGCTTGTAGAACATTGCTTTCGCAAATTTTGCATATGAATTGATGAATACGTGCCCCATTAGGTAATCCCACTTCCAATGAGAAACTGTAAGGGTTATAACGGATTCGATTGGCATAGCATGACGCAGATGTCATCCTTTGCTTTATTTCATAGAGGCCATACAATCGACTATGCCATTGCGTCCTCTACTTTCGTTACTATCGAGAATGGTTCCTGACCAGCCTAGCTACCCACCTGCTCCTCCGGTGCAAACGGAGAGCAAGTTTGTGAACAAACAGAATGTCGAGTCTGTAGGATATCGAAACCACCCTCTCGCACATCCCAATGCTGTTCCTCCTAATCGCAGCATTTAGAGGGGTAAATATGATCACTCTTCCTGGCTCCTTTAAACAATCCTCCTGAGGTTGATTGAACACACTGCTCACCGGGAAGAAGGAAGCCGTGACCTCGCACACATTCCCTTACTTCGCTGCGCTTTTAACGCTACGATGAGTGGTCCAGAGAAGGCTGACCATCAAAAGTAACCAATGCTCTCACCTCATTTAAGCGGTGCTCCCAAGGTTGATCATGGCTCCTTGCTCACAGACGAAGGGGAATCGCGGCCTCACACTCATTCCTCTCATTTGCAAGCTGCGTGTTAAGTCGCGTGACATGGACTGGAAGGTAAGTTAAAGTCGCGTGACATGGACTGGAAGGTAAGTTAAACCATTTATGTTTTCTCTGAAGTGCCCTGGTTTAACTCACTCTCAACCGCAGGTTCTAGACTGCACTTCTCACATTTTCTGTGTGCGTTGCAATGTGATTGCTTGGATTGTTTATGAGCATTACACGTTGAATTTTATCGCCAAAAAAACTTAGTTCGTGCATTTCTCATTAAGGTGGGATCACAAACAGCTGAGGTGACAGACCTTCCCTTGGAAGTTGTTCGAGCACTAGGCAAATACCTTGGACTTTGGACATCGTTAATCTTTGCAGAGAAATCCCAAACTGGAAGTGGTTACTCTCTTCTACAGCCACTCGGCAGCACCCTGAGCAAATGCATTTTATCTGCTATTCTCTTCTGTTCTATCTCCTAGACGTATATTAGAATAAGTAAAGCACCTTACCTTGAATTCTGGCCTTTCATTGCGGCAGCACCATTTCTCTCTAACCCCTTCACCGCATGTACAAAAGGATAATTTTATAAAATTTGCCAATTTTACTCATCTTACAGGGGTTTATGTTGAAGTACTTCATCGGCCGCTCACGTTTGACAGAAAGAGTGAGGGAAATCTATCTGGCTTCAAGTGTACCTCCGTAATCCTTTTTTGGAACCCGAATTTTTACAATATAGGGAGCCAATCTGCGATCGAAGTATCTCAGAAGCACAATCTAGTACTACTTGTGTCTAGTCCATTTAAGCAGGCCGCATAAGGCAGTCTTCCGACTTGACCGGCGTCAAAGTCGAAAAGAATGCATCAAACGCATGACGAGGGAATGAGGAATGGGAGCGATGTTGCAGCTACTGCTATGCAACAACGATTGTGCAGCATAACCGCCGTAATACTTCCGCCATCTGCTAGCAGTGATCATCCAGTCATGCTGCCGCGTGAACAACTGACTGATTAAGCAACAAAACTTTACCTACAGACTCAACAAGACTGAGCGCCTCCGGCGGAAGAGGTAAAAGTGTTAAGATATATTGAGTTAAATAAAACTGGCAAGAGGCTCATGTGGGTCAACCATAGGATGATTGTTTAAAGGAACCAGGAAGCATGATTATAGTTAACTCTTAAAATTTTGTCATTGGGAGAAGCAGCATTGGGATGTGGGAGAGGGCGGTTTCGATACCTTACAGACCCGACACTCTGCTTGTGCACATCGTGCTCGAAACATTGCCTCATGTGTTCCAAATGATCCTTTAGATGGTCTATAAGTCGATGGCTCTACTACATCCACCGAAGTCCGTATCACTTCGAAACTTCAGTCGCTGACATAAATGCAACAAAGTGTATTTTTAAGTCGATGGGTGGATCACAGTACTAGGTGGAGGTTTTCACCTTGTAATTGGTGAAATGCCTGACATCAGGAGCATGGACTGCCCTTTTGCTATCAACTCACCTATTCCAGAGCGATTAATCAATTATGGTAAAGGAATCGAGTGCAACCAAATGACCTGTGATGAGACATTTCTGTCACGCAATACTGTACTCCCTGCTATTGCAACAGCAACCCCTTCCATACACGGATGATCAGAACTGCCTTGTTGATAAGGTCACGCAAGGACTATTAATTTCCCTTAGGAGCGAAGATATTCGGGGTGCTTTCTTAATACACCATGAGCATGGTGTGATGGGTAAGTAGCCATAAATTGTTATAAATTCACAGGTGAAGGGTTTGCAATGTGACTCAGTGTTGGAGAAAGCGGGTTCCAATAAGCGGTATGCAGCCTGTCCATTCCTAGAGTCACAGTTCAAAAACAGTGCGATCATAAGCTCAATTCGCCCAGTAGTAAGTCGATCTTCATTGGTCAGTCTCAGCCCCTCAATCTGCGTTGAGCAATGCATGGATATTATTGAGAAAATGCCATGGCAGTTGTGAAGGCAGACTATGGTGACACTCCTCGGGGGGTGTGATGTCTAGGTGGTCAGTGTGCGCATCAGCATCCATCTTGGTGAATGCGCGTTGAGTGGAATTTGTCACATCAGCACAAATTATTGAAGAAGGGTGTAGTAAAAAAGAGAGGCTTTGTCTCAGTCTGTGGCAGCATCGCTCATATGAATGCGCTACCAGTTTCATAGCTGCTTTGTTTGCAGAGATATGGCAAGTTGAAGGTCCGTGACACATGGTTGAGTCGGAGGTGGTCAAGGGGCTACGATTTCCGTTCAAGTATGCGCATCGGACATGATCAACAGAAGTTGTAAATGATCAATAAAACTGCTTAGGAAACAAAGCGATGACTAACAAACGTGGTAAGAAGAAATCAGAGCATACTCGGTACCTCCATTATGTGAGGCGAAAGCCATTTTTGTTCACCTGGAAGGCCTTAACGTCCTCACTTACCAACTAATTCTGCTCTACTTATTTCATCCATAAGTAGAAGGTAAGTCTATTAAACCTGGTCTCCAATTAACCCCTCGATCTAGTAGACAAATTGACTCCGTAGCCTTTTCTGATCATGATGGTCGTCTTGCAAGTAGCCGGTGGATTACAGGACTGGCAAATGATGGTCAGAATGGACAAGAAGTGGCGATGAGATGCCATGCCGAGCTACAGCTAATGTGCATAACAGCATCCCAAACAAGATCGTACGTGCAATTATTGCTTCATTTACTTCCTCTTGAAAGTGTTTGATACTACGTAGTCTCAAACCACCTTCTCACTCATCTCGACCAATCAATTCACATGCCAATTTGTTATTCCATCCCTTATCCTTCCATCCATCCATTTGTTTACCCAACCACCTAGCCATCCAAGTGACCATTCATCCACCCATCCATCCTGTAACCATGTATCTACCTCTCCATTTGCCTATCTACCGTGGATCATTCCTTCTTAAAACAATTAATCGGCATCACTTTCATGCCTGTTCATCCGCCTTTGATCCCCCATTCTTTTGTATGTGTGTGTGTTTGACCCACTTATTTAGCTTTACTTATTCCATTAGTTCATCCCTCCCGTTCGTACCTACTCTTACCAATGCTCACACAGCACCACTTTCGGTTCTAGCATGCATGCGCATGCTTTTCAGGCCAAAGTTGACTAAACCATATTCACTCCTCTCCTGTTGGATCCCATCCATACCTTACCCTATCGCACACTTCTGGCTCCTCTGCATGATGTTCTTCGAATTATCTCGCCTGCATTGGCCAACTCATCCCTTCGTTCACTTCACGTTTCCTCATGTTTTACCACACGATTATTCTTTCCTTCCTTCTTGCAACACCTACCCTTTCATCCACGATTTTACGTACGAAACAACCCACCGACTTTGCATGTTCTGTGCACCCGCCACCCACTTTGGACCTCTCCTTCCCAATTTCCCAACCACCCATTTCTGCACGTCTTTGATTATCAACAGGCTAAACGCCTGATTCGAATCCATTATATCCAATTACACAGGTGTCAGTGTTATCCACTTGGAAGACCTCTTCACCATCCTCCTCCTCTTCCTCATTCAATCATCTTCGCGGGTGGGTCAATTCGCACCTTGGGAAGCTGATGTTAGTCGACATAAACCGAACTCACAACAATCGCTTGACTAGTCCTCTGGACTGAATCGTGAACCCGATTTTACTTTCATTAAAGTTCGTTTAGTCTCTCCACTAGTTCACCTATCCACCTGACTTCATGCCTAACTCATTTCCCACCTACTAACCACGCAATTCCGCGATCAGGGTGTTACGCATTGGCAGAAGTCTTCTCCCAACTGCCATTCTCAGACGGCTGCCATCACTGCAGCCTCCACCGCCTCCTCCTCTCACAATTATTCATTTGAATACTGAATCAGTGAACAAGTAATGTAATACCTACAGTGCACGAAGAAGAGGAAGAGAGAGAGGGAAAAGTAGAGTCAGAAGAAATTGGTCACTCAAGTGAACACTACACATACTCACTTACGCATTCCATCGTCTTCTACCATTCATCTTGCTTCTCCACCTTATCGTCGTTCCCACTCCATCTTCTACTCAACCTCAGTCTACTTTTCATCCTCCACCTCCACCGCCTCCCTCTCAATTTCTCTGTGAACCCCCCCAATCGCCCTTTCTGTCGTTTCGAATAAGTTTGCAGGCCAAAAGAAGTAGAACCAGAAAAAGTAACATTGACCTATGCCACCATCTTCTTCTTCGTCTTCTCAAGCCCTGCTCTATCCTATTCCCCTTCTCATTTACCTCATTAGCAGGCCTTGTTCCAACACTGACACAAATGGTGTCCTGGTTTATTTCAATTACCACGGTAAAGCAATGGGTTGCGTCTTCGAGTGTGCTGTTGGATAGTAATTCGCATTCCTTCCGCAAAGTCGATTCTTACAGGCTTCTCTCGAGTACATGGCCAGACGAAATGGGTGAATGAATGAATTTAGAAACGTTTAGAAGAAGGAGAAGGAAAAATAAGGAAGGCAGTGCCACATCACTGTGTGGATACACAAGCGTCTTGCTTCTTCCTCACTGGATAGATGCAACCACTGCCACTGTCGTTCCTGGTTCAAGAACAATAATTGGCCTGAGTAGCACCTTTGTCAGCTCCATGGCGATCGTTAGGAATGAAATGCTAATTTCTTTAATCACTTTTCCCTCCATTTGCACTTACTGTATGCAAATTCCCAAAATATATCCTTCTAAAAGAAAACTTTGGGGGTTAAAAGTTGACGACAAGCAGTCCCTTTAAGACAGTGAATTTAATTCACATCACAGTAGTGTGGGTGGTCCCTCTCATTCCATTCCGCCTCCTTTGCATCTACAATGATACACAAAATTTGGCCACGGTAGAAAAGCACAAGAGTGAGTGATGTCTGCCCTCACAAAACCACCATCGAGGAATGCTGTATCTGAAGCCAACGCCAGATGGCTTTACGAGACGCCACGCGACACGTGCTACGAATCGAATCACACGTGTCAGATTCGAAGTGATCGCTCACAAAACTAACCGGCAGAGGTGCTCTTCCACGCCCTGTCGCGTCCACAAACATTCATCCTGCCTTGCGCTCTCCTTCCTACCGTTCAGCTATTCGTCATTGCTTCCCTCCTGCCTCGTTTCCTCCCCACCTCCGGTCTTCTCTTCTTCCTGCACCTCCGTCGCATCCCTCTCCATCTCCTCATCACCCCCACCTTCTTACCCCCGCCGTTCCAAAGACATCACAGGCCAAATCAGGTAGGTATCGTAGAAATTAAGGGCTAGCTACATTACCGACCCCTCATTCTCCTCTCCTTTTCCTAATCTATCTTCTCCCCTCTTTCCCTTACTTCATTTCTATGTGTAAATTCAATGTTATTAAATTTAATATCTTGTGCAAATCGCATGGAATGGGAAAGCCGTGTTTAGGGTCTTCGAGTGTGCCATCGAAAAGAAAATACAGATTTCTTCCATAAAGTCAGTTCCTTCATGTTTTACTTGGTCACATGGCTAGATGGGTGAATAAGTGGATAAGTTAAGGAATAAATGGGAGGAAGTGGGGAGGAAACAAGGCACGCTGCAGCATAGCACCAAGTAGAGGCATACTACGATGTACATTTTCAATGCTCATTTCTCCTCCTCCACTCCCTTTCACTCATTTCCGCGACTTCACCTCCTTTTGCCTCTGTTTCAATGACTACATTGCGTCTTCAGCTAAACATTCATTTTTCTTTGCTTCTGCTGAAGAAGTGCGTGCACCGCAATAATTCGACCTAGGATAGGATTAGGGGTGGGCATCGAAACGTCCCTCCGTTAGCCACTGGCAACCTTTGCGGATAAGTCATCGAATTCCCTAATCAATTCACCCCCTGCACCACACTTACTGCCTCTTACCTGCCTTTGCGATCACTAAATAAGCAACAGCACCAGGAGACCCATTGACGTACAGCAACTTGCTCAGCATTCATATCACACTTTCTAAGCACTGCAGCGCCGTTTGCATCACTAGACTCGGCTAGATCTGACTGGATTGGAATAGGCCAAAATAGATTGGACCAGAAACTCGGACTGGATTATGGCAGACATAAATGAAATGGGAAAGCTGAGCGAATATAGGGCTACCTGAACTATGGTGCATGGTTCACCCTCCGAGTCGCCTTATTCGTTGCCATGTAAGTCAACTCCGACGCATATCGGATTCGAGACTACCTGAAAACAGGTACGGAAGGCAACAAGCCAAGGAGATCTCATTCTGCTCAATGCTGTATGAAAACGAATGCATAGGGGCGTAATCTTGTAGCTGACCAATCACAACATTCTTTCTCTGCCACATCTTTACCGAACATCACACCGGAATCTCACTTCCACCTCACTTTTAGAATGGAATCAAATTCTAGCCACCTTAAGGCTGTATGCATAGGAAATCAAAGACAGAACACCCGATTACCTTAAATATGCTGAAGTGTGTTCCTTTAATCCTAACTAGTCACTGCAACAGAATCCACAGCAGACTGCACACACTTCATATAATCTCATGCATTATCGAATTGCCTGCCACTTGGTGGAGGAAGAAGTTCCAGTAACAAGCTGGGACACATTGTTACGCCTTCAACATTCAAGTCTCTGACATTTAACAACGGCAAATGATAGGCTGCTTACTGTGGACAGGCAGCAGTCGAGCTGTGTGATGATCGCGACGCATAATCGCACCGAACGTCACGCACAATGCTCACTTGAGAACTGAACAGTCCACACAATGTGAGTCACCGCACTGAGTCATCTAAGCACAACTTCGTTGCAGACTACACTCGTTTGTATCCGACAATCAGGCACCACTCCCCATGTTTTGCAATCTTAGCGAATAAGGATCACCCTTTTGAAAGAGTAACTTGTGCACGCGGTGATCACTCAGGCAACACAATGAATTCCAGCACGCATTGCACTAGCAAAGAAAAATCCGATTTGACAAGTAAGTGGCAACTGACTAATGAGAGTCTTCAACTTCCTTCAGTCGGTTTTAAAAATGAAAATGCAAAGCATATATTTAGGCTAAATTTCATGACTGCTGATTTGTCAAATAAATGTCAAGTTTAACGCTATCAACATTTGTAATGGGAGAGGGAAGAGGACTTGAAGTTCGGACAGAAGGACAGCAACGAATAAATGAAAGGCTTGTATTTCAGGTCCCGCCATCCCCTCACATCACTCGTCCCCACAACCTACTGTGTCTGCACACTCCATATCCCGCCTACCAACTGCAGCCTCACCAACTCTCAAAGTCTTAACGAAAGGCAACAGTTGTGGCAGCAGAACCATCAGCGTTAGTGTCCACTATTTTATAAGCACCAAGAGTCATCAACACATTGGTAGCAGTATTTGCATTTCACTCATCAACGTCGCCATGCATCCACGCCACCTAAATCAAAAAGGCGCAAAAGGAGTAGAGTTGGCGGGCAAGAGTTAGCAGTGGAATGAGGGATTTGGTGCAAAAGAGACTACAATCGGAAAGACGAGATCAAATATGCGGTGCTATGAGACCAATTGCAAGCTCGCATCCCAGTTACCTCAAGTGTCACCGAATTCTCTCTGGCTACTGCACCAGCAATTCACTTATTGTTTCTAAGTGTCATAAGTTTTTTGGGTGTGCAAGCATGCAAGTTAGGTGTTATCGGTGCAGTTTTGAGGGTCTGACACCGCATTCTCGGCAATGACAGAATGCTGAGTTGAGCAGCCGCCTCTAGTGCAGATGAACCTTTAGCCGCATCGTCACTTCGACACATTCGCAATGCATGTATGCTTGACAAAACGATGCTCAATGTTTAGTGAGAGGCGTTTGACAAACACGCTTATTGCCACTGAAACGTCATAATCTGCTCTCGAGGGAGAATGGTAACCCCTGAACCAGCACAACCCTCATCACTCTGCCTACTCCATAACTAAACCAAAGAAGTGGTCTCCTTGAACTAGCGCAAGTATAACCATTACTCCAAGGTATTCGAATCACTAGCGAAAAATGCTTGCTATCTGCTCTCTCTCTGCCCATTTTGGAGGAATAAAGGACGAGTCTGTCATGCAATTTAATAGATTTTCTGGAAAAATAATTAAATGAGGGACCAAAATCCGAAAACTTCAGTTCATTTAAATCAGATTTTCCTACTATTAGGTGCCAGCCCGTCCTTTGTCCTTCCTTTACCATTCCTCTTCTCATTACCCAATGGTATAATTGCATGATTCAAAAGGCGATGTGGCACATCGCGTGCTTCTTCGCACTCCTTCTGACCTCGCAGAGTACTGAGTAAGCGAAGGGACTACAACCACGGAGGATATGAGGGACAGCCAGGGAGCGAAAGAGGCTTCCTACTCTCACCCATCTCATTGTCTGAAAATGGGGGTTGAGGAGGGACAAGCGACTGCGTTAGTAAACTGTTGCCGTCACATACAGTAATTGCACACGAAGGATCAGCTTTACTCTCTCTCGCTCTCTGGAGGCTGTCATTCCACTAAAGTTGATCGACACCGTTCAAAAGCTTCCTATGCACTGGATAACTGCTAGGTTATAAAGTAGGGGTGCTAGTACAATCGCATTGTTTCGAGTTGTATTCAACTCGTGGCCCCTCTGCTATTGAAGGTTTGAGGGGTATGAAGGGAAGGAGGAGTAAAGAGCTGAGGTGGCACTTCTTCAAAAGGCTATTATATGCATTAGTAGACAAATTTTATGCATTAATTACTTGCACATGATGTTTGTCAATGTGTGTAGATGCTGAAGATAAAGCTGAATTTGCCAAGTCCAAGTTAGCTGCATTGCAGCAGTTTAGCAATAGGACGAGCACGTGGGTGCGAATAAATGTTGCGAAAGTCACTTCCTTATCCGACAATGCCATCACGCAGCCAAAAGTAAAAACTGCAATGTAGTTGGCTCAGCGCCCAGGGCAGCTGCAGCTGGAGCTAGAGCTGTGCAATATCTTCATTGGGAGTTCAGTCGGTGTGTTAAGGCCCACGTTCGCAGTGGCCGCTACATCCTCCTCGTCAACAGATAGCGGTTGCACTGTGAGGTTGGTTGAAGCAGAGTCGACTGAGACCGATGATGGCGTTATTGGAGGCATTGAAGACATTGTTCTATTGGGTATGTATAGTGCTTACTCGGAGGCGGATCTACGAAGGCAGCAGCACTATTACCTATACTGTATGCGAGTAAAGAAAGGAGGGCGGATCACTGGCACACTCCTATCTGACAGTGGTCTCGAGGAAACCGCTAGCTACTCAGAGGATGCACAGCGTCACCGGACTGACTGCATGGTACCAGTTCAGCAACGCAAAGCCCTCGTAGGCATAGAAGTAGGCTGCGTAGACAACCTCACTCTCCGGCAGCATCATGAGCAAGTTACCAAAATGCAAAACTTGCGACAATGCCGCTGGTTCATAAATTGTTGCCATAATGGTACAATTGAAATGGAGTTCACTGACAAATGATTGTCGGGATCGGGTAGATGGTAATGAGACAAGCATTGGTGGTCCAAGTGGATAAGTGGGTGGGCGTGAAAGGGGAGGGGCAGTCGATTGTACCAGCATGTCATCGCCTTCTCGGTGTAAAATCGGCAGTTTGCATGTTCTGGCGTAGGCGTTCATCTCTTCCTTTTTGACCTTCAATTCCCTGGAAAGAGCACGATGAGGGCAGCTGTGGGACACTCCTCAGCCTTGGTAACATGCTGGACGGGGCAGAGCGATGAGGGATTTACTTGAGGATGACTGCAATTTTTAAAGAAAAGCGGATTCGGTGACCGCCTTTCGACTACCTGAGAGAAATCTCGAAGTTTTTGTGTCGTAGCGCAGGGAAGTTGCAGATAAACATAGATAGACAGGTTTGTATTTTAACCGTGAAGTGCATTCTGAGGTTTCTGTGACTAAAATACACAACAATTGTGTTCACGCACCCCACAGGATATAGAAACTGTAAATAGGTTGTTGACAACTTGCCATGCCGAGAAAATAAGCCCTTTTAAGACTGTTGGTCATCGGATGCCTCGTTGGTAGGTGAGTTAATTACGTAACATCTTGTACGATAGCCATATCAACCTAACGCTCCCTTCCAACGGGGAGTCAACGAATGGTGCAGTGATTGCGGACCGTGAGGACAAATAACAATGATTAAATGGCAGGTGGTTTTTAACACCACAGTCGGCAACAATTTTCATCCTAAGACCACAATTAAGCCACTTTAGAAAATGCTTACGAGATACCCCCATTACTTCAATTCCCTAATGTGTTTTTGATGGCACGCTCCCTGTCAGATGGGAGGCATTTAACGTTCGCAAATGAATGTCGACCCTTTAAGAGAGAGCTGTAATGACCTACTTAACACTGGCTGGCTAGGTGGCTCAAGGGCTAATTAGACAACCCAGTTACCCAGACAATGATATTACCAACGGACCGTTGACTGGTTGTTGAGTACGCTTTTGGTTACGTTTGAATCAATGGTCCATTTTAATCACACGTTTTACCATGTTTTACCTCCTAATATATTTGTTAGCCTTTAACGAGAACAGTTTGTCTGAACTGCCCTTCCTCCTAGAGGTGATCGTCGCACCTTCAATGCAAGAAGATGGTTTTCGCATCTGTTCGCTGCTAATTATTTCACGAAGCCCTAATCAAAATTACTTTTTTGAAGACCATTAACCGAGGAGTAGAGGAACTTTTCCTCCTGCTCGGCGGCATCCGTTCATGGTCACTGCCAGGCGTCTGAGTTTAAATGTCACTAAGAAATCGCGTTTACCCGACCAATTCAGACTGAGAGGTGCAGACGGCTCAGCACTCCTCATTACAACACATCCGCTCTTCTTCTGCACCGGCGAACGTCTACCCGAAGCAAAAAAGTGAACTGTTTTTCTGTCCCTCACCTTCAAGGTCCCGCAAATCAATTAATCGTACAAATGAGCTGTGGCTTAATGGTGCTCCGCTTCGCCATAATATGACTTTATTAAAAATGCATGCGCAGTGCAGCTCCTCCAGCCTTATTCGTCCCAAGAACAACGTTAAAGACATCATGCTCAAACAGGACACATATCTATTCCACAAATGATGACTCCGCGAACGCAGAGCCACGGAGCATCTCAGTAACCCCATCACCAATCATGCAAACAGGCGACCAACGCGGTACACAGTCCCCGTCTTGTCCTTCAAGTGTCATTCTCAGTGCGTCTGCATTCTCATCTTCATTCCCTGTGGTGAAGGAGGATTCCGTAGGAGAGGGGCAACTATGCTGCTCGTCACAGGGCAAATACTGACCTGAAAGCAAAGCAGAGTCAGGGTCCTGTAAATGTTAGGGTCTTAAGACCACGACGATGGCAGAACAGTTAAGCCTTGATGACTGCCAAGCCAAAACCTACTGGCGCTTTGCATGTTTTCAACGACAAGCAATCCATGCAGCACCGTTACCTGCTAAGTGGTCGTTGACCAATACGCTCTTGCCCTACTTTGGCCCGTCTTGTTAATTTTTCTTTAACAAATGATACCGCATTAGCCTTAATCTCGCCTCATTTGGGTAACTCACTGCCTACCAAACCACTAGCACACAAATGTCTAGCAAATCGAACCACTATGAAAAATGCTGTCCTCTGAAAACAAAACGCTTGCCCCACCTTATTGCACTGCAGCTACAAATCGCACATTGTGGGATTACTTGCTCTGCCCAAAGGTCGCCTTCCCACCACTGTGGATCGAGACTGTACAAGTGATTTCTACAGGGCATGCGACTGTGGTGAGCCTCTTTATTGCTACTTAATGATGGTCCAGTCAGGAAAGAAGCAGAGTCTGCACAACTTTGCCACTCGAGTAAGCCGATGGGCACTATCCACTGATGTTCCTCCATTCGATCTCGACTTCCAATATTACATTTTAAGTCTGTTTTGGATTCGACATTTGTTGCTCCCTCCTTGAATTTCATTTCCCTGGAATGAGTAAATGGAGCGCAGTTAGATGGTACTTTCCATCGTTGGTGGTTTGATGAACAGGATGCACTGGTGTGGGTTGTGCTCGTTCAGCGAACACCTCTCTTCTCGATGATAGATATTAAAGATTCTGAAATAAGACCCATGTTTTACGAACACTTTTCGTTTATGTGAGATGACTATCCACTCAACGCATGGATATTGTAAATTGTCAAAATAGGGAACCGGACAGAGTAGCATCAGCATTAGTGGCTAGTGTTGTGGTCAATCTGGCGAATCAACTCTGCAGTGAATTGCGTGTCTGCCTCCTCGCAGCAGTAATAATCACAGCAATATTAGGGGTAAAGTGACAGTAAAATCGGCGGCACTTGCTTTTGATGATGACTTGGATGACGATGTGATCCTGTACAAGCGCTATACACTCAGCGGTCTTCGCTCCCCATCTACCTCGCTATCATCGAGATGATAATGTTCGGTTATGCAAGTCTTTCAGCCAGTAATGCCAATAATTCCCCAAGTAGCAAGAATTGCTCTCGTTTTCTACTCCACCTTTGTGTTCAGTGCTACACTAACCTCGAAGTCCTCCAAATCCTTGGGAAGAGGTTTGTGCTCCTTGTAGCTACGATACTGATGATTCAACTAACTCGTTAAACAGACATTGCTGACAGCACCACTTATTCAAAGACCGAATGCGTAGATGTTGGGAGGGATAGTGGTGGAGCTGGCAAAGGGCGTTTACAGCACACAGTACATACTACAATGGCCATAGCGAAGAGTCATTGGCTCTCAACATTAGGTGACCCTCAAGCAAAACCTTATGTGACATAACCTGGCAACTTGGCGATGGGAATCCACCAAGGGCAGAAGTAGCGCAGACACTATGAGCCTAACTTCTTTCGCTTCCCCATGCTCATCAGTAATTTACGTCCAAACTTTCGTCTCTTAAGAATTTTGAATTGTGTCTGCTAAATAATGTTTCAACTGAGCCCACCCATGGGTCACTAATAGGTTTTCCCAAGCAACAAATTAAAGGAGTTACTCTAAATGACGGTGTAGTCACCTCTCTGATTAGTTTCTGCTGAAGACGTGGCAAGAGAGGATCGGGTAATGCATGGATCATCTAGACCACAAGCTACCTGGAGAGCTGTTTGGGTGTTAAACAGGTAATCAAGCAGTAATTTGGAGGTTTCGTTTCTGACTAGCAATTTTGTTTGACTGATTGGCCACGTTTACGGGTTAGCCAACCAGTCAACAACGTGTGCCAAGACTAGTTTAGTAGCATCTCGAATTCAATTTGTCACGCCTGAAGGACCAATGTACTGTCACAGTGATACTGTCGTCCGGGTTTGTACTTAAGGCGTCGTAATTTCTTGAGCATTGCATAGTCACCCCACTCCTGTGGCCTTTGGATTGTCAATTTTGCCAACCTTCGTGTGGGGAAATCATTTATGTCAATTATTTATTGTCAATTTCATTCGCAACTAATTTCGACTACACTATTCGTGGCTGCTTTACCGACTTACAGGTCATCAGTGCGTTTCTTCGGTCACATCCATAACAAGCTGACTGATGGTGTGACTGTGCCTGTAGATGATCCAAATACTCAACACAATTATCTCATTTGACGATCAAATACATTCGTTGTACTCACAACGATCACCCAACCAGCCGGCTAGCTGCGTAGGTAGTGAAGTAACGGAGAAAGTTTGGGTTTGGATAAGCTATCGCAAATAATGTTACCTAACTGACAGGGCCATCAAATGAGTAGTCAACTGACCTAACCGCGAATTATCCTTATAACAGTAAGGTGCCAACAACCATGCTCTCGGCTCAGGCACTACCACCAAAATTAGGAACCGTAGACGCAGTTGCAAACTATTGCTCAATTTCAAATCGGTTCATGCTCAACAAACCCCTCAGATGTTCAATGGGAGTATGAGCAAACTAGTCTTCCATTTTGAAGTGGTTATTACATGCCCAAGATACCTGGAGGGCGACACCATCAACCATCATTTTACCGGTCAGTTTCATTTACGCATTGCACTCCCGATGTTTGCATGTGTTTTGTGGAGGTATCGGAAGCATGCGTTGATGGTACTGCTTCCAAACAAGGTGGATCGTGTCACACCATTCACCCAAGTGTGGTCCTACCATACCTGACGAAAGCGACACTAAGTCGGATGCGGTACGATGTATCAGCGCCACTCAAAGCAGCGCATGTTGCACTGACTTTGTCTATTCTCAGTTGTTTGGAGATGCTACTCATTCAGAGAGTGCACTTTATAATCATAGAGACATTTAATGGATCCGTAACAAGGAGCGTGTTTGCCAAACACCTGCTCTCATTCCATTTGTTCCAAAATAATACCGTCCCAGAAGGGAGGGCCAAACTCCAAACCTATTGTACGCCCTTGCGAATGTGTTAGTAGACTGCAGCCATTGCATCTAGTGGATCACATGAAGGAGCAGCTCCGCTCTGTCTGGAAGCCATTCTTCCGCCAATTTTGATCGAAATAGTTGAAAGGCCGCTTCGGCTGGGTGTGCTGTCATGATGCATAGCTCCTGTCATCCTATGTGATTGTACTATTATGAAGGAGGAGGTATCCACAACAATCTTAGCGTTGTTTGTACGTGGAATGGAGATGTAGTCTGCGCTGCGTTGCGCTGCTTACTCGGGATCCAAAGCCGAGCAGGTTATCTTTGTTGGCGAAACGACATGCTCTTCCACCCGCTTATTTTTGTACAATAATTGATTTTCTCATTCATCCATTCAAATTGAATCCACCTACGGCAAAAATATCCCAAAAGTACTACTAAAACATCAACAAGATTGATACTTTGTAATATCACTTTCTCGTGCAGCGATTTCGTCGCTCTAGCAGACACGGCTTACTGGAATCTTTTTTATCTGGCTCCATTTCTCATCTGTCGGGGCACCCAACTCTATCTGCAGTGTCTACACAACGCCGCACTTGCATTATGATTGTTGCTGCTATAATAGAAACCAGATCCTTTCGCGTGGTGTTGAAGAGCCTTGAGGTTAGTGCAGCACCTAGCACAGAGGTGGGGAGAAAACAGCAGCTTATCATGGCAGATCAGGCATCATTGGCTTTCCTAGCCGCAAAAGCCGCCAAATCGAACATTATTACTAAGATGCTGACAATGTTGATGGAAAAATGAAGAACTCTTATGCAACGAGTGCCAGCACAAGGTCATAGCCCTATCCAAATCGTCGTCAAAGAGTGGTGCTGACGGTTCCACTGTCACTTCATCGTCATTATCGCCATGATTGGTGCTGCTGCGAGCAGGTAAACACATGTTCCACTACAGAGTTGAACATCAGTATTAACCACCACATCCTTCACTGACGCTGATGGTGCTCTAGCCACTTCTTTGCTTTGGCTCAATCGCAGCATGCAATTTTGGAATAAATAGTCCCCTTTGTTGGAACTAAAAGCAGTTTGCGAACATGGTTCTCGTTTTGGAATCGTCCTCATCCAGCATCGAGGAAAAAATTGTGCTTTTTGAGCGAGTACAATCCTCACCAGTTCGTCCACTTCATCAAATCATTAACGGTGGAGAACGTCAAGCACCTGCACTCTCTTTGCTCGATTTTAGGGAAGTGGGGTTCAAAAAGGAGTGGATAAATGTAAATCTACCACACACTTCAGAGCAGGTATCGCACACCTCTCCGCTCGAGTAGGAAAATTTTGCAGACAGTGCTGGTTCTGTGGCCATGAAAAAAGTTTCTGTGTTTAATGCATAGGTAGTGCGGAAAATGTCGTAAAAATAACACACAATGCATTTCGAACAATAAAAGTATAAAGTGATTGCAAGTTTTGCCCATTTGCTAACGCAATGTCGACTAAAAACAATTGCTTGGAAGGTGGTGGATTTATGCAAATGATCAGGCATGGGTAAAGTGGAGGTGATCCATATACCTCCCTCCAATCCCTCCCCTTCATTTGCGGTTTTGCCTTTCGGCGTATAGGCGGCCTTAAGTAGATGTGACATATAATTAACCAGAACTGTTGATCAAATTTTTTTCTTCTTCAACCGAACGAAGCCAGCGAGAGTTCCATGCATCTCTTCAATCAATTAGTTAGGCCATTGCTTTGCCTTAAGCACTCGTACAAGACCACCTAGTCAAATGCTCGGTGGTGTTAATACACCATCGATACCTGTAGTCTGGGCTGAACTGTTATTATAACATGGCGTTTGTGTGCACGACTGAACCAAGTCGCATCCACTCCCCAAGTTTTTAAGCAACAATAAAGGTTTATGATGTGGTACGTCACTATGAAATAAGTCTCTGAATGAGATTGAGGGATCAGCTTGTCGAATGGCGACTTTGGATGGTTTAGCCACGCCTCCTCTATACTCACTTAATAGTTGGCCAATCGCTCCAGTTCAGCCTGTCGTTGGTATCGTCTTGATGGCTTTATACAAAGCCTGTGACATTAAACTATGAGGGCAGTTGATGTTAAAAGGAAGATGCAGATGGTTTGCTGAGTCGCTCATCAGGATTACTCACAGCCCTCTTTACCCACAACCCACTGAAACTGACATTGCTGTTCAACATTTTGACAAAATCCATATGATCGAAGTAGTTGCGTATCTTACACCTACTCACTCACCCACCCAAACTACCAATACTTGTGTCATCAACATTTACCTAATGCTGCCCACATGAAGGCTTAAAGAGGGAATCGTAGTGACGGAAGCTCTGTTTAAATCAAGCAATCATGATGTAGGGTGTAAGGAGGGGAAATAGGAAGTGGACAGGACACGAGCAGAGGGAAGAATGGACTCCAAATACTAAGGAAAGAGACGCCAAGGCCCTTCGCTTCTCCTTCTGGCATCGGGTTAGCGTCTTGACCCCAAAAGAGTCAACGGAAGTGGAGGAGGATGAGGAAGAGGCGACATGAGAAGACGGAAAGTGTTTGAGTGCGAGCAACTTACAGGAGTGTTGAGCATTCCACTCTCGCCACCAACGCTCATCTAAAAGGAGGAACGCAACCATGTCGATGCAGATAATGGCTATTTAGGGTAAGTTAAAATGACATTAACGCTCGTACTACTCCTAGCTGCCCGGGAAAAGAAGCAAGTCACCAAGAAGCCATATAACACTCTTCTACTGTCTGGCTATTTACCATGTCTACTCCGCAAGAAAATATGGACCAACTGTTTGAACACAAAGGCACCTATGCACCGCCTGCGTTGTGAGTTAAGGAGGAGGAGATGAGGGAAAAGAAGAGAGTGAGACTCACTTAAGTCGGTGCCTAGGCACACAGTCCCAGTGGTCGGTGCAAGCTTCCCGTCAAAAGAGGAGATACCGCGAAACTAATTGCGTCCAGGTCCACTGAGACCGACAACGGCGTACTTTGATGGCGGTTGTATGGTCTTGCCTGTACTCCAACTGAATGCCAGTGGTGCTGCCGCGGATCTCCTTCCTCAGTTGTCAGATCTACAAGGCAGCCGAATTATCAGCAAAATGGGAACACTTGCAATTAACAGTGGTTGCGAGGAGTCCAACAGTTTCCCACAGGTAGGACCAAGAGATAGGGCCAAATGTATTTTTCCAATTAAGAAGCGCGAAGCTCATGTAAGCAGACTGGAATGTTGAGTAGAGAATTGCTCTGTTGGACGTCATTACGAGCAAGTCATCGTAACATGATTTTCGTGACAGTACGGCAGGCGCATCGATTGTTGGATCAAAGACGACAATTTGAAATGCACGTGCATGCATATCTGACAGCGTCTTGTAACTGCACACGAAGGAGCAGCTTAGCTCTGCATAGAAGCCATCTCCTCACCAAATTTGATAGACATCATTCAGAAGAGGCTTTAGCAGGTTGTGTCATCATGATGCATAGCTTTTCTCGCACCAAAATGATCGCCCGGTCATAAAGTAGGCGATGGTAGAACGATCGCACTGTTTCGGGCTGCATCCGACCCGCGGTCCCTCTCTCCTATGTAGTGTTCACCATTTCTAGTAAGGTCATTTTGCTGGCAGTGCAGGTGAACAAATCTAGTCGAATTTATTTGTTCGATGAGATACTTCTTGATATACCAATGGTAATGCGCACTGACGTTGGCTAATTATGGTAACTAATGGGATTGGTGTCCAGGCGACGACTAGACAGTGCTATTGCAATAATGGATTACTTTCTAAGCTATAAAAGCTTTGAGTCAGTGGACAAGATCAGCTCATTTAGTTAGAGCTGCTCATGAAACACTCAGGCCCTCTGAAGGCGAGCTACCACTGCGTTACTGATAAGAAGTTTGTCTGTGTTCGAGGGATAGGAGAAGAGGGAGCTGAGGTAAAGAGCTGTATTGGCAGTCCCACTGACAGTCTAGGTCAAACGCAAACTCATTCCGAAGGCTAGTTTGAGCATATACCAGCCATCTTTATTTATTAATTACTTAATTACGATGTTTGTCAATGTGTGCTGATGCTGACGATGGATTAGAACCCGCTATGCCAGAGACAATTGCACTGCAGCAGTCCAGCAATGGAATGCTCACATGGGTTAGGAGTCCACGAATAGTATGGCGAGAACAGACTGTGAGCACAACTAAAATGATCATTGACAAAGGCAATGCTTGCACATCTTAGCCGATAATATTGACCACAAAATGACCCTAGATCAGCCACTTCAGTTCTGATTGATTTGATTTCGTTGGCACAAATATCACTTGGCATGTGAAATTGGCCACGCTCAACATCATGTGTGAGGCAGTCAACGTTAGCAGATGAAAGTCGACCCTTCCAGTTAGAAGTGACAGGCCTCACACCTTCTTGACGCAGGCTGACTAGGTCGCTTACGGACAAATTATGCAACCCAGTTACTCGGACTGTTTATTTAGTATGATTGCGTCTACATTTTAGTCACTATTTCATTTAAGTCACACCTTTTGTCCAATTTCGTTTTCCAATGTATCTGTTTGGCTTTCATCGAGAGCAGTTTGTCCAAGCTGATCTTCCTTCTAAAGGTGATCGTTACATTTCCAAGGCGGGTATACGATCTCAGCAGCTCTGTAGCACTAATTATTTAATGAGACCTCAAGTGAATCAGTTTCATAAAGGCCATTAACCGAAATGTGGAAATGGTCCTCCTTTCCTTTCCCTCCCGCTGTTTGGTGCACATCCGACCATTTTACTACCAGGCGTCTTGGTTGTGAACACCGCTGAGTTTTTCGGATCAAAATGAGTTCTGCACCCAATTAGACTTGGCTCTGCCTGATCGTTTTGGAGCGAGGGTTGCGGGCGGTTCAGCTTTCCTTTGTACAACACAACCGCTCCTTACCTATGTCAGCAAAGGTCTACCCGAAGCAAAAGAAGCGAACTATTCCTTGCCTCTTCCCTCCAAGGCCCCGCACTTCAATTGGTTAATTTAATATACTATGGTTTCATTACAACTGCATGCACACCACAGCGCCCCTAGCCTTACCCGCTCGCGCAGAACACCTATCCATTCCACGCGCCGACAAGAAGTCAAAAGTACAATGGCAGGGCAATAATTATGCAAACAAGTGATCAACGCACTACACAATCCTCATTTCCTTCTTCTGGTGTACTCGTTAGCACTGCTTCTAATGATTGTACTGCATCTGCACCCTCCTCCTCATTCCTTGTGATGAAAGAGGATCTTGAAGCGGGAAGAGATATTAGCTGCTCATCGCACGTGTCCAGCCCTAAATCAAAACGGAGTCAAAATGCTGTCCAAGTTAAGGTCTTAAAACCGCAATAGCGGCAGAAAAGTTAAGCCTTGATTCGATTGCCAGTCCGACATCTACTAGCGCACTTTAATTTTGCAACGACAGGTCCAACCACTTGTTCTAGGTGGCGACAATGCACTCAGCACAGCTACTTGCCAACTGGCCATTGAACGACACACTCTTGCCGTATTTTGGTCGGCCTTCTTAATTAGTCTTCAACAAATGAGGTCTCGTTAGTCCTAATCTCTCCTTCATGGAACAACCCACTGACCATCAAACCACCAGAGCACACGTGTTTAGCAAAACGAACTAGTAAAAACCGTGTTGTCTTCCAACAACAAAAGAATTATCCCATTTTATTGCAAGGATCCCATTAAAAAAGAAGAACCGAAAGTTAGCACACCCTAATGCTTTCACAGTCAGTCGGACATCGAAGAGATGGAAACCACAAACAGCTAGTTTCGCAACACTTCACCGTCAATTCTGCCCCTTGTCACTCATCTTCACCGCAACTATTGTTGGGTGGTGGAGCGCGGATGCCAACTGCACTCGTTTCGGGAGGACACATTGCCTTACTGAAAGGCGGAATAAATTATGTCAGCAAATCACTTCTTTCTCCGTGGCGATTTGACTCATGTCATATAGAAAAGGGAAATTCGGAGAGATGATGCTGGCGCCAATCTCCAGTATGAGAGAAGCTATAAATCTTGATGACACCCTGAAAGGCGCCCATCAACTTTGGGGGAAGGACGGCTTCCAGACAGAGCGAAGCTGATATTTCGCATGTAATTACTAGATGCAATGGCAGCAGTTTACCAACACATTCGCAAAGATGCGCAATAGGTTTAGCGCTTATCCCTCCATCTTTAGCCTTTAATCCCAGCCAATGAGATGGGTGAGAGCAGGAAGCCTCTTTCGCTCCCTGGCTGCTCCTCAGTAGTCCGCGAGTCTAGGAGAAGTGAGGGGAAGCACACGATGTTCCACATCTTCTTTTGAATCATGCGATCATGCTATGGGGTAAGGGGAAGGGGATAATGGAGGGAGAACAAGGGAGGGGAAGCACCTAATTGTGGAAAAATCTGATCTTGGTTCTTCTCTAATCCTTTCCTCCAAACAATCCACCAATATGCAGACAGTTTCGTCTTCCATTCCCTCAAAAAACGCATAGTGAGAAGTGGTAGCAAGCACTTTTCGTTATTGATATAATTAACGAGGAATAATGATGAGATTTGCGCCGGTTCAAGGAGATTACTTCTGTGGTTTTGTTACGGAATAGGTAGAGTGATGAGGGTTGTGATGGTCCAGAGGGTATTCTTCTTCCTCGAAGGCAGATGACGATGGTTCAGTGGCAACAAGCGTGCTTGTTGAACGCTTCTAGCTACACATTGAGGATCGTTTTTTCAAGCATACATGCATTGTAAATGTGCCGAAATGGCGATTCGGCCAGAGGTTCGTCTGCACTAGAGGCGGCTGTTCAACTCAGTGTCCTGTCATTGCCGAGGAGGCGGCTGTTAGCCCTCAAAACTGCTCCGCCTGCAACTAACTTCTCTCTACGTCGTCTCAGCTAAGCCATTTTTACTCTCATCTGGCTGCATTTAATTCTTGCATGCTTACCATCGAATTTCAAACAAATGCGTATTCTTGAGCACTGAAGAAACTTACGGCACTTGGAAACAGCAGCTGACTTGACGGTGCAGTAGCTAGAGAGAAGCGGGTGACACTTGAAGTGAATGGGATGCGGTTTTGCGATCGGTAACAAGGTCGTGTGTTTCGGACCACAGTAGAATTAGAATGTCCTTCACTGACGTTCAAGAAGGCATCAAACCACAGCAACTGATTCATCCTTATCCTTGCAAGGTATACAAGATTTTGCAGTTGTTTTGAATTTGAAATCACTCATGCAAGAATTAAACGCATCGAGGTGAGAGGAAAAAGACTTTGCTGAGAGGATGCAGAGAGGCGACAGATGGTAGCCGAGCAATTCTGAGGACACAATCCCCTTGAAGGCTCACAACCTCACATTGGTGATTAAAAGTCAGATATTTCCTCAGCGCTGATAAGTGGCCCCACTGTGTATGTAGGTGAAGCAGGAAAATGGGAGGAGGAAGGGAGGAGGAAAGTAAGAAGTTGAAGACACCATTTTCTAGTTTAGCCACTCCTGCCACCTCATGCTGAGATTTCCTCGCAAATCGGCTCCACCACCGCACCTCAACCGTCTGCCTCAAAATGTGGTGACGCAAGCACATGCATCAGACTGACCACCTCATCCTCCATTAATGTGCACGGATCTCTAGTCATCTCGTCGCGTCGGCACGTGCTATTAATATACTTAACAAATGGCCATCAATGGCAGATGAAAAGCGTTCAGCAAACACACTCCTTGCTGCTGAACCGTCATCATTCGCCACCGAGAGAGAAAGGTACTCTCGAAATCAACATAACTCTCATCACTCTGCCTCGCTCATCAATGAATTTGTTGGTTCCTGTGATTGTACCTGTGCACTCTTTTCTCTCTTGTTTTCCTACATAGCTTTTGTTCCCTCAGAAGAAGTAGAGTAAGAGGAGGTGGGGAGCACTCCTCATCGGTGAAATGATGGTGAATCAGTGAGTACTTTAATTTTCTGAAGGCAGGTGGCGACGGTTAGGTCACCAGAGGCGTATTCGTCAAATGCTTCTCTCTTAATATGGAGGACTACTTAGTAAAGCACATGTATTGCAACTGTGATAACGATAGTAACTGATGCGGTGGCCAATCTGGCCGTCGGATCCAGCGGAGTGTAGCGTGTGTCTGTGTCTCTGCCTTCTTACCCTGTAAGTACCTAATCCTCATCGTTCCACCTTAATACTCATGTCATTAGTGATGGAGACTGACGCTTTTCAGCATTCAACCTACTCGTTTTGATAGAATGCAGATTATGAGGGGAAAGATGAACTCCATTCCATTACACACCTTTGTGAAGTGTGTTGACATACCACTGCTGACATCACTGCAGCACAGCTCTTCCTGGAAGCCACATCATAGCCAATGTGGAAAGAGGTCGTTTACAAGTAGCGTCTGCAGGGTACACAATTAAGGTTTGCCTCCTCCTTTTTTGCATTAAAACCTGACCCAATTACCAAACATGTGATGTCTGCACAACGCGCTTACATGAACGGAGAAGTGCCTGTTACTGGCCCATAGATTTACTTGATTTTAATTATCCGCTTTTCCTCTATTCCTGACATTTTCTCTTCGTTGAGGGAGCGGCTCAGTAAAAAATTTATTTTCTCCTCGATTTCCAGATCCTGCTCAACTTCGCCTTTCGCATTAGTGATATCAGCGGTGGTGTCCTTTCGACTCAAGTGCGTTTCCGTAATCTTCGTGGTCTTGGAACCCACTAGGGAGATAAGAGGCAGAAAAGAACAAATAAGCTGGAATTTTTGCCGCCTCCTTGCTCATCAGAGTCTACCGCTGCGAGCTGCTGCCCCTGTCTTCCTCTGATTTGCCACTGTTTTAGATGGTTGGTTAATTATATAGTTGGGCAGCTATGGAGGCCGAAGAACGAATAAATAGCAGATGCTGAGAAAAGGTGATGATGAGTAGCATGAGTGCGTAAAAATGTATCTGCTATTCAATGCACAAATGGAAGCTGAGAGCATAGGTTTTGGCTTTAAAGAATTGTTTGTTAGGGATTTGTTAGGGTAGCACAGGATTGCATGAATGATTGGAAGAAGAATAGGGAGTGGGAGCTAGGCTCTCGGTGTGCTGCAGCATTTGAAGCTAATTCTAAGCGTCCCCCTGTTTTTCCTCTTTAATTAAAGGCTGAACACTACGTGTGCCACATAAAGGACACCGCACTCAACAAAAGAATTCCCGGTCTTGTTGCGGCCTACCTCTAACGGTCTAGCTGGTTCAATCACGAACCGCACATACCTGTCTCCTCATGCAAGTAAATATACAAGTTCATTCGTTTGATAAGATGAGTGAATGACATGTTAGCACACGAAGACGTCGCGAAGACGCATTTGTCATCTGACATCTTCGTCAAGTCACCGGAATGGCAAAAGTGCCATGTGGCTGGCTCATCGATCGCCGAGGCGATGGTGTGAATCTATTGCAGAGAAGTTGTCCATGGCAGACAACTCCACCAAACCTACAGAGGGGTGGTGCCCATCTATGCCAACCTCAAGCATTCACCATGGGCTGGTATATCTAACCTTGCCGCAAGATGAGCTACAAGGCTAAATACTTGTCAGCACCCCTTCTGACTTGAGAGACGTAAGTGGCTGCCCATAGAGGAATGCCAAATCCTGCTGGACCAAAGCAAGTACAGCTGACTAGCCAATCATATCTCGTTGCTCCAAAGTTAACATTCAGCTCCCATTGTCCGATACTCTGGCATCGGCGATGCGTGAAAGACATTTTGTGGTAGAAGAAGATGCCATTGTCACCATACTGGCTGCCGCTAAAGAGGTGTTGTCTGGAGGGGATCTGGACCTCGTCAACCGATGGGTCGTTTTGTCAAGAATTCTGTAAGCTTGCGCATTAGTTGTTCAAACTAAAATCGTTTATTTTGGACTTCGGTTTTGCTTCCACCTATAACGCCAGCACCAATTCATGTTGAGCTGTCTGCTACTCAATGCAGAAAAGGAGGGAGGACACTTTGGCATTGGCTAGTTAAAGGAAGAGGGAAAGGTGGCTAACAAGTCTAGTTAATTAGATGTCAATAGGATGCGAGTGAGCGATTGTGGGCCAGGAAGTAGGCGATTCTAGTCCTGAAAATCTGAAGAGAATGACCGAAATTGATCGAAAAAGTTTGAGAGGCAGGTCTGAGCACAGCCTCCCGAGTACCTTCTAGCATGGACCACACCAAAATCTTTGAATCTGTTATTTGTCGTGAGTGATGCATTGCCACGGAGGAAAGTCAACAGCATACGAGCAATCTACGCTTCCTCTTGTTACAGCCTTGAGTGGTTCTGGTTTAACACCAAACACGGATTCGCTGGTTGTGGCAGGACTGCGACTGAGTGAGTAGTGCCCAACAATGAAGCGTGGGTGGATGTGGTTACACAGACGCCTCCGTACCTTACACCCAAAGGGCTCATGTTGAAAACTGGTAGAACAAGGCCTAAAATGGTGCACCTTTTGAAAAGATACACATTTACACATGCATCTGGAGTTCCCAATTGCTTTTGCGCAGGTCGTTGGATGATTGACCAGCCAAACCAGCAACTTGATCAGCTAACTGCCCAACCGACCAACAGGTCTAACAGGGCTTCTACCATTACAGTGTCTCCGTTCTCTGCGATGCGTTGACGCCAGCCCTCGAGACCCAGATATCTTGATGATGAAAACCCCAGGAATGAGGTAAATCTTTGCAGCTGGTTGGTTCAGATTTGGTGGGTGAGTGTGTCAGGAGTACTGGGAATGCAACGTTTTTGTAGTGAGAACACGTGGGAGTAGCCAAGGTGGATGGTGGGTAGAAATTTTATCTCAGATGTTTGCAGCCTTTGTCTATGCATAGGTATTCAACAAAAAATTTACACGTAAAGATGGATTTGAACCTACCAAATCCAGATTGACTGCATTGCAGTAGTTCGACATTGTGCCACCCAGGTATGAAAGGAGAAAGTGCGCAAAGCAATAATCTTTTCGTCAATGTCCCTACTTCACCAAGCTGTGAGAATAGCGATGGGGCTGGCTCACCGCTCGTAAGAGCAAAGAAAAAATTTGATGTTTGCGTTCTTGGCAGCGAGTAGTGGGAAGACGATGTGAATGAATACGTAGAGTTGCAATTCGTGAGGTCAGCAAAATCTTTGGATTAATGGCAACAAAACTCATTGCTGTAAGAGTGGACGAAGTGTCTTTCAATAGATAGTTGAGTGCTCTCACCTCACGGTCCACCGCATAACACTCGCCCCTTTGATGGCGAGAATTATGAAGCACCGCAAGATATGAGTCACTTGTCGAGTTTGTCCATGTACTTGGCGTTTAAGCTCCAATCCATCTGTCTGATTGAGCATTAGGTTACTGGTATCCTAGCAAACCCAATTGACATGACCGCCTTAGGTGAAGCGGATACGTTGATGACAGCTTGCTGTGCAAAGTGAAGAGCTGCATTGCTTAGTTGATCGAGCAGATAGTTTGACCATGTCAGGTCATTTTGAGTGAGGTGGCGTGCCACAGTAGAGCAATGACCAGGACGTACTACTTTACCTCGGAATCTGCAATGCATCTGCCTTGGCTGACAGACGAATGCAAACAGGTCTGATGATTAATGACTAAACTCATTCAAAAACTTGCTGGATAGTTGGATGCTCTCCCTTTGGGGTGCGCCACGTGACATTTGTCTCTTTGACGTTGGGAATGTATAAGGTGCTGGCGCAGATGCCTGAAGAGATGGACAACTTGCTTTGAACTGAGAAAAGGCGTATCCCTTTCAATTTACCACGCACTCGTGAAGTTGCCTTTGAACAGTCTTGCCTTTGAATTCGCAGATAGTTCTACAGGGGACTAAAGTGGGGAGTGGAATCTGGTGTCAATTGTCCAAAAATTCATCTCAAAAACTCGGCAAGTGGGAAGAGAGGGGATGTAATTATCTCACTCAGACAACGTGGAAGCAGAATCTTTTCCCATAGTTAGCCGATGTCATAATATGGCTTTGAAAATTAGTGAGGCATCAAAGACTCCCAAGGCATGCCTTTCAGCCAACACGTACTTATTCCACGTCCTCCCTCATGAAGTCCAAATACAGCCTTCAAGTAATCAGTATTGCCAACATTTGTGTGTACATCATCAATGTCAATTAATCATTTGTGGGCCTCTCGTCGACTTGCAGATGAGCAGCCCACTTATTTGGTCGAGCCGATGTCGAACTGACAGTAGGATGTGACTTTGGTTCCAGGTTAACCAGCCACTCAGCACACTGCATCACTGACAGCTCGCTACCTGCCTCTTCTGACTATCCAGTGGATTTGTCATGCTCTCAGCAAGCTTCCAGCCAGCCAACTGGCCACGCAGGTAATCAAGTGAGAAGAGAGGTAAATTTTTAAATTAGCTATGGCGCAAATCGTTGACTGACTGACCGACTGACTGACTGACTGACTGACTGACTGACTGACTGACTGACTGACTGACTGACTGACTGACTGACTGACTGACTGACTGACTGACTGACTGACTGACTGACTGACTGACTGACTGACTGACTGACTGACTGACTGACTGACTGACTGACTGACTGACTGACTGACTGACTGACTGACTGACTGACTGACTGACTGACTGACTGACTACTCCATTAAGTATCCAACTAACCAATAGTCCTAATTAGGCGTATCACTCGGCACAGCGGAGTGGAGCAAAATGTTAGGAAAGTGCCATGCTATCGTTAGCAGCATGCGGATGCTCTCCTGTCAGCCCGCCTTGAAGTGCTTGGGTAGCTCACGTAAAGTCTCAAGGAATTTAGATAACTACTTTTAGAAGCTCAGACGTTGAATTGGTAGAGACATGCATTGTGATGGAAGCATCGTTTACCATCGCATAGATTACTCTACTGACAGCCACCATCATGCCACAAGTAATGAAAAATGGCTTCCACATGCACTCACTCTACTTATTTCGAAGGAGTGAATTCCAAGGAGGGAAAGATTAATAGCAATCCTGTTGCAAATCTTTGTGAATATGTTGGCACACCACTGTAGATAGAAACCGTTTGCATGTGATGTCAACATTAGTCGAGTTTTGCAATGATTGATAGTCCAGTGGCCTGCTTGTCATTGCAAGTGTGTGCGACACGAGACTGAGACCACTACATTTCTGTTCTTCGTTCAAGCTCGACTTCAGTTCTTTCTTCTCCTTCTCAGACGTAACTCCCCTGGAACGGATAAGGGCCGAGCAAGTGAGGGTATTCTTTGATGATAAGAAGAATGGAGTGGATGAAGACGTGGCACACCTTCCGTTCGAAGGTGGATTACGCTGGCTACGCAAGGAAATCTGTGTTTCCTGACCTCAGTCCACTCAGCTAGGAAGATTGTTTATTCAACCACATAAAAAGGTTTAGTTCCCTTCGTGGCGACGATTATCATCACTCAAATTCAGAGACACCATATGCAATATTAGCATTTCGAGGGTTGAGTACATCGGCATTTGATGAGTGATCTCCTTCTTCCTTCTCTAATTAAAGAATCATTGTCAAACCAGAAGATCCATCCTGTAATTAGTCGTTGAGGCGGAGTCGATGGAGCGAGTGGAGGCAAGGGGATGCGAGAGAATCACAGTCACCTTATTTAAGCTTCCTTCGTTAAAAGCAATTTGAGAAAAGAAGGAGAGGCGGCTAAGGAATAGGATTATAGGTGGCCTCCACTGCTTGATGAAAAAACCCATTTTCCTGGAATCTATAAAACATTCGGGTGTAAATGCACTGCAGAAAAATTCTACTCCAGATCATACTGCAAAACCGACACGTGCCTCAGACAGGTGCCCTGTCACAAATTTTGCCGGGAATAAGTCTATTGAAGATGAATTCTCTGGAGAGCAGGATTGATGCACCAGTGTGCAATTGGGTGCGTGTCACAGCTTATCTCAATGCAACGGATGCTGGAGTTACTTCACAGACAACTATGTGCAAACGTAATGCTTTAGCAAAACGCTTTGAATGCAGCAAATACGTCCTCTACTTGCACTACAAGGAGCAAAGTAAGGGAACCAATAAGTAAGTCGAGATCTTGATACCAACCACTCATAATGCTTTGCCTCATCACTGCAAAGTGGAGGTTTGTCGAGCCACATGGCTGCCAGTTCTCTATTAACTCCACATTTTTAATCAGAGTGATGGATTACATTGAGGAAGCAAAAGGATGTGTAGCAATCACTAGTTGATGTGTGCTCCACTAAGGTGCTTGGGCATTTTTCTCACTCTCTCACCCCCTCCATCCGCTGTTGTAGCGGCAAAGTTCGTGGTGCTTGCCTTTTCGTGCTCAGCTGCACTATTCGCTTAGGCATACACCGTCTTTATTTTCCATTTTCGTAGACTTTTACCTTGACGTGTACACTGATGCGGACCAACTCATGTGTTTAGGCGTTTACAAGGTGCGTTGAGGCAAACGAACGCATACGATTTGCTCTCCAATTGTCTCAAAGCACCCACAACATTGAAGATGTGGATGTGGGAAGGCTGAAGGAGGGTTGAGGCTTTTGGCTAGCCTTCGACATTGCGCCCGTTAGAAATGTGGTTTCGCGGAATGTTTCAATCAGGCAAAGCATTATGCCTGTGCAACGCAGCTATCCAGTCACTGGAAGTGCTGCCACTCATTTACCATTTAAGTGGTACAGAGGATGAGTAATTAAGTCACCAACAGAGAAATGGAGAGCTGCCATCACTCGCTTTTCCTTCCATTTCTCTTCACCTCACCTTAGCCCACTCCACCCCACTAGTCACTAAGTGGAATGAGAATCCTCACACCATCTGGACTGACGTTACGTTTCGATGCTTGTAATGAAAGAGAGAAGAGACGTTTTCACGAACAAGCTACTGCCAACTTTCAACGCCCTGCAAACACCTCTCTGTCTCTGAGTAAGTCCCTCCCATTCCACACAATGGCCGGATCCACCCTTCATGGCCTACAATCCATGCAATCATACTACAGGTTTAGTGGAAATACGCTCAAATTAGAATGTTGTATCTACATGTGTGTAGCCTGGGTTAGCTCATTGTGGATAGTGCTACTAGGCTTCTATCTGGTGAGTTCCACACTTTCTGCAGCTCGACATGCATGGCACTGTTTAGAATTCAGAGTGTGTTTGAGGTTTTACGATCTTGTCAATGCCTCACCTAGAAAGAGATTTTGAGACTCGATTACTAAGTTTCGTTTTTTTTTGCACTCCAAAAACAATCCCTTTAATAGCACAAATGAATGCTCAGTTTTGGTCACTTTTGAAGTGGTCGTTGAAGAGCTTTTGCAATGGCTAACAGAACTGCGTGACTGCGATGATATAGATACTCACTCACTCACACCGTCTCTGAAAGTCGGCTACGAGGATTGCATGCACATTCCACACTCCCTACTCCCCACTTTTATCCCCACCTCACCATCGACAACGCAGGCTCCCTTACCTGATGAGGCTACGGTTGTCTCTTGAGTGCCTGATTGGCAGCAGGAAGGTCTTCCAGTTGAATGCACAAATACCAGTTCAGTTCAGCATGCTCAACCTCATTGGCACCTGGAAGGGTGGCAGAGTTATCCATTCGAGAGACCTCCTTCGCCTTCTTAATCAATCAATTAATCAACTACCTTGCATCGGTTCGTTTGACATTTCGTTGCATTGATTGTGAAAAAAGCAGAATGCTCGCACAGGTGAGCCGAATCATACCTCAAGAAGCTGACATTATTTGGCATCCACCTGACTCCCGACAGTCGTTTGTTTGGCCATCCCGAGTGAGTCGTCAACTCACTTCAACTTCGCTTGAAGTCCTCCCCAGCCGTTGTTGGGAGAGGGATGAGAGAAAGAACCCATGGCTAACCCACAATGATACGCTGCAGTGTCGCCTCTCTTACTTCCATGGCACATCATTCCTTCTTTCGCCTTAAAGCCAGTTCATCACCTCACAAGGCATCGTCATCTGCATAGCATCGTCACAGCATCATCGCCATCATCAGACCTGTGAAACAAATTTAGGTGGTGTGCTGCACTGTCGTGAGCACCTGACACATGGAAGGATGAAGTGTTTCCCAAAGGCGCCCAAACAGCTTCTTATTTGTATACAAATTATAAGTAGTAAGTTAAGGTTTATTTAACATTGGCGGCCAATGCAGCCTGCAATCGACTTAAGGAAGTAACTTAAAGGGTTGATTTGACTGACTACCACAAATTTGATTGTTTGGCCTGCCTCAAGACATGGCGAAGCCATCGCAATGTTGCCAATCCAGTGGCCTTTGTGGCAGTCTTTGTACGTCAAGTTGCTTCAATTCATCCATGGTGGTGGTGGTAGGGCTAGACAGATATAAATAGAATGGGGAAAGATCGGCAGCAGACTACTGATCTGTTAACCCCCATTGTCTCTCCTCAAAGGATCCTACCCGTAATTAGAGAGAGCAGGGATGAGGAAGTGAGGCGCAGCCTTAAGACAGTGACACATTCACGAAGATGATGTAGTGTGAGTGACCACCATCTCCTCCTTTCTTCCCATTAACCGGTTCTTACACTTGACAAACTAGCAAGTCTAGTCAACCTGACATATATGCAGTGAACTCCATCTTACTCCTTCCTTCCTATAATACACGCAAACACGTGAAGGAAGCCTTTGCTGCTTTAGCGGCATCGTAAGAAGTATGAGGCATTAATGCTAGCAGTAGTGCAGTGTAAAGGCAAGGGAAGACAAAGTTTGAAGCCGTAAAATTAGCATACGGGGAGGCCGGTGTCCACATTAGGAAAGGTGTAGCATGTGAAGGAATAAGAGGTGATGTCCAGTGTCCGTGCTGCCTTCATCATGAGGTGGAGGGCGTGTTGTGCGAATCAGCATCAAGGCAATTGTAATCTCACTCTCTGCTAGCCAAATGGATATGCATCCAATCGAACCAATTTTACACTCTCCTGCCCCCAAAACCACGGCATTATGGGATGAGTCACATGAGAGCTGTTTACTTTATTGTTTCTGATAGTGGAATATTGGAGACAAGTCATGGCAAGTGCGCCGTCATTAGCAACTAAGATCTCCGTTTGACCACAACGACAGCCAGGGGCTGACGCCATAGCCTGCCTACATGAATCCCCTCTCTCTCTCCCAAGTACTGAGGAAGTGTACCAGTCACTCGGATGAGAACCCTCTAGTCAGCTGTACTAACTAGAAACGCCGTAAACAAGTTAGTCTGCTATGATCGCGCAGACATGATATCCACAACTTCACCTCCCAACTTGACTGCTTTACTTCACAAGAGAATGCATCCAAGTTGGCTAGCAGTGCCAACGCACGGACTGCATGTGAGTACCAAACGCTTCTCCACACCTCGCGCGCACCGAAGCAGCTCTCTTTACCCCTTCTCTCCTGTCCACTTCCCCTTTCAAATGGCACTCAAAATCCATTAACATTCCTGTCTCCCACCAAACGACAATAATGCTCATGCTGATTGTGATGATATAATGATATGAAACGGTCGCTGTAACCGGATGGGTTCAGTCAGGAAATGTGCTAGGCCATAAAGACAGCTTGTAGGACAAGTCACTCGTTTGACTACCCTCGCTCTGCCGCCATTCCTACTCTCGCCATCTTCAAGCCTACTGCCGCAATCCCGTTCAACGCACCAATTCATGCATCGTTCTCTCACACTAAACAAAGCCGCACGCACTTCTGTAAGATGGCTATTTGCTGTTCAAACGAAGACCCATGGAAAGCATGTTGTGACATCATGGAAGTGAATCAGTTGTGTACTTATAACGCTTAATGTAGGATGCAGTTTGCCATAAAATGGCCGTGCCAACCTCCAATGTGAAGGACTTTATAAAATATGTGCTACCTCCTTTCTCTTTTCTGCCTGCATCCATCAAAACTGAAAAACAAGAGACTTTCACACCACATTCTGTGTGTGTATTCAATCAAATCAACATTATAAATGCCAACTGAGCTGGGCAAACGTTCGCCGCAAGCATTGAACAGTGAGGTAAAGTCGGATGCATCAAGTGCCAAAGGACCCATTCATGCGGACAGGGAATAGAACTAGCCACGCACTCAATCCACCCAGTCTCTGTGTGGTCACGAAGAAATACAACATGTTTCAAAGTGGTCAAGCAGTTGTTGGGGCACACCACAAATTCATTGCTACCAAACATGAATGGCCTGGCGTCAATTTTGCAGAGAAAATTGGCTAAGAACCGACTACCCTTCTCCCCTCACCAGACCATACATTGCTAACAATGGACAACGTCGTGGCAGGTAATCGCATGGAGAGCATCCACATCTACGCACTTGCAGTCCACACTGGAAAGAGACACAGGGCATAGTAAGTCACCCATCCACACCGTTCGATGCAGTGACCAAGACAAGTCACTTTTAGTGCTGTTCGGTAGTGCCACCATGCTTACCAAACAGCTACTCCACCGAATTATAACAACTAAGCATCTTCGAAGTCAGCGTTCGCAGCTTCTTTAACAGGATGGAAAAGAAGAAGAAGAAGACAAGCCAAGTGATTCGTTGATTCTCTACTGTATCCAACGCCTTACACCTCATTAATCTAAATCCGTTGTCATTAGAACATCAAACCATGCGATGCAATGTCAAAGCAATTCAACTTCATCAATCAAAGTACTGTATAACAAAAATATAAGCGCATCAACTCATTTTGCTTGCAAAACAGTCTTAACAGAAGCTAAATTTTTTTTCTGTGGCGTTCAATTCAGCAAGTAATTGGTTAAAAGAAGTGGGTTAGCAAGTGTATCCATACAAGAAGGTACTCATTGGCAAGCAAAGAGTAGTAAGTACCTCATAAAGCTGAATCGCTTTCAATCAGGTTAGGACAGAGTAATCAAAAGTCACCGTCATTACAACGGCCAACCGCTTAAAATACCATTAAAATCACCCTGATTGATCACCATAAGTATTTTGTAGTACAAGGTAAACTCGTCAAGGCATCCAAGCTGGAAAACAAAAGGCCTTAACACTCATCATGGTCAGCTTTTACGCTCACTTTGGTGAAAAGGAGTATAAAGGAGGCCAACCAACAAGTAAAGGAGATTATTGGCAACGGTTGAGCTCTACTTGTTAAATGCTTGGCAGACTTACAGCTTTATAAACGGACTGAGCCTCGGTAATCAGAATTGAACCTCATGGAATTACGCACCACTTGCGCATCGCCCAAACAATCTTGCGACAGTTGCCTGTAGCGTCGGAGAGTGAGAACAAGTGCACTTAAAATTCAACACTTTAAGGGAAATGTCGAGTTGACGATTTCCTAAATCTACTGTAATACTGTGTTTGTTCGAACTGCCGGTTTCGGTCACTTGGGTGGCCATATTGTACTAACCGGGTGGCCGCCCTCCGGGCCGTGCCAGCAGTCCCTCAAACCCTCTGCTTCCAGAATGCGTGTATTCTGCCCTAGTACTATGCCTTCTTTTACCATAAAGGAAGTCGCAGGACGCTATATCTACTCTCGTTTGCGTTTATTTTGGTAGTCCATGCATAAAAGTGATAAAAAGAAACAGTGAGATACGTAGCATTTAACATTTTAAAGAAGACTAAATGCTAATAATAGTAACAAACAGTAGACATTTCTTATGACAACAATTTGTAAAAGAGTAATTATAAGTTGTATATTTCGGAAGTACTTAACGCACTCACTTTAGCAAAATCGGGTTTTGAAACATGTTTCGACACATTACAATTAAACAGTTAAGAGGTGGTTGTGACTTTGTTGTTTTTGGTTTGTCTCCTTAACTATTCAGTTTTGATTAACTGCACTACTAAAACCTGTTGAAGTTCGTGGCTTTTGTGAACGAAGAGTTGCTTTGTGGGCCTTTTTGTGCGTGTGGTTTTGCGGTCTTCCTCACCAAAATAACTAAATTACAATGAACCAAGGACTAGCAGTTGTAAAGAAACGAGCACCTTTTCCTATGCGACTCTGGATGGTTAAAATGGGTCCTTGAGATGTCTAGGCAACTTCACTGGATCTAAGTCATGCTCAATGGTTGGATAAATATGCCAGAAGAACCGTTAATTTGACGCCATTACACTAAACGCAGAAAAGGATTTTATGCTAAAGGTAAGTTGAGAGTGTGCATTCCTTCTTTTTTTGTACATGTGTTTTTCACTTTTAATGTCAATTTCATACGCTGATGTATTTAATGCATTCGTTCTCTTTCAGCACTGTGGTGTTTATCACTTCCGCATCTTCATGACCTGGTTGAGCATACCAAAGGCAAACAATATGGGGTTTTTCTACACCGGGGGTCAGAACAAGAATTCCACACACTGTTAGCTACTTTCACTTACTTACGCAGGCATCCAAGCCTCAACGCTTGACCGACGCTGCCACTAGTCATTATGTCTGCTGCATTGCACCTCATGCTGCTCTGCCAGCACGACACCACTTAGAGCCAAGCGCATGAGCAGTTGGCGGTTGGCCGCTGATGCTTTCACGTCGAGAAATGTCGAAGTGCTCAGTCCTTATGCCATTCACACAAAACATCTTGCCTCCACATGGACTTATGTGACGAGGAATGGGAAGTGAACGTAGGGTTAGGCAGGGAGCATAGAGCGTAGAGCGCACCTGCAACAACTCAAACGCTTCACCGATTCACAGGCGTACTTGCGTAGCCGAACCAGTGTTCTGTGAGACACATTATGGTGGGGAAGACCATGTTCTCTACAAAACGCCATCCACTTTGGTTGGAGGAAAATTGAACTTGCCAAGCCCGTTATTGTCGCGGTCACTGACTGGCGCTTACGACTGCAGGTCATATATTCAGTGCGCATCACAGTGTCTCCATACACTTCGACGATGTTCTTCCCTATCGGCTCAGTTCAGCAGCAGTGCATAATCCAGTGTCTTACAACTGAGATTCCGCTTGCTTTACGGACGCCATGAATTAATCGTGCGATAAGAGAGGACGGCAACATGATCACTGATTTCGCTGACTCCGCTGCCTCACTCACACGACGCCTCAGTTGCCTGAAAAATCATGTCGCATCAACTGACCACGGATTAATGACAAAACACTCTGTAAATTTGCGTGTACCAAGACAGAATGCAGCGTTGCAGTTCAAAACATGAGTGTTAACAATTCGAAGTAAAGTGTAGTCGTTTGTTTAGTAAAAATGTGCGGCCTCAATTTTTTCCTTTTTCGCTCAAACGCTTGCTGCATTCGTTACTATGCACTGCCTTGTTCATTGTTATTAGAATTATAGCAAATGATGTGGTACAATGGCTGACGTGTTGTTTATGGCGTTAGAATAGTTGATCTTGCACTTGTTCATACGAATAGGTAACTGCTGTTCTTGACAGCAACGGCAGTTTCGACCTGACGGTAGTGTACTTTGCTTTGCCATAGTGATGCCGACATCTCCAAGTATCTTGCATAGCTGTTTCAAATCGTACCCTACTGTTCCTACACCTACTCCCATCCCTAGCACTCTTTATCTCTTTGCTACCTTTTCTGCTTTTCTCCCACCATCTCCTTATACCCGTTTTGTGTTCCTTTCTCCCCCTCTTTTTTCATCGTGCATTTTTGGTACCACATTATTTGTTAACTGACTCAGTATTTGTGGTGAATGTTTTAGTCGACGTAATTGACGACTTATCTTTGTGGGAGAAGAAGAAGGAGACGGCAGTGATGGAAGCCGACTGAGAAAGGCATTTTGAAGAAGACTTTGACTACTACGTAACGCTCCGATCATGAGGTTGTGTGGTTGATGCAACGAACATAGCACCCCACGTTCGCCTTGAAGCAGAAGAAGAAGGAGAGGAAAGGAAGAAGTGGATATACGATGCGGTGCAGCCTTCGTCGCGAAGATTCGGCACCGTTAGTCTAAGGAGGATGTAAGGTGAGTGAATGTCTCTCTCAGCGATTCATCAGTCTCTGAACCTACTTACATGCCCACCTACCTACCTGCCTATCCATGTTGCATCATTGCGATGTTGGGTTGGTTGGCTGCATACGCAGCAAGATCTTCTTGGACGTGATTAGTACTGTTGTCAAGACACGTCATCATTTTGAAAGAAAAGTACATTTGCTGCACAGTGGCATTAATTCCCACCCACCGTGCCCATTAAGCCATGTGGAAACCGCTGCGTCACTGTTCCTTACGAGGAGGAGAGCTTCTGACAATGAAAGACTGGTGTCACTGAACTCTGCTTTCTTTCCTTTGTGCAGTGCAGTGTTTCCTCAGTGCCATTTTGTTCATTGGAAAGGGGTAAACCTCAGATATGTTGAGTTAAATAAAGACCTCAAAGGTGGTTGTTTGGGTTTGCAAATCGCATTTGATGCTGATCGTAGTCTCGGTTTGTCTTTTTTCTTCGCGTAAAGGTAAAGTCTGGACGGTGGGATGTAGGAGGCCAGGCCAGTGTTTGTAGTGGCCCGATCTAATGGTGCTAACGAGAGTCAAACTTACTAGCACCAAGCCCTGGTGCTCCTCCATTCCACGCTGTCAAAGTTGCAGGCAGGCACGGAGGCATAGAGAAGTTGGAAGAATGTAATCCCGACTACGTGGCGCAGTAGTCAGTGGGTACCAACTACTACATCTCTTAATCCCTCCCAGCAAGCGAGGAAGTGGATGGAGGGATGGAGAAGATTGCGATGGGGAGTGAACATGAGGTAGAATAAGATAGGCAATGTTCGTTAAACCAACTGATGCTTATCTTCGACTGGGATGGTTTTGAGTGCGGCAAAGTAAGTGAGGTCAGCAATACTTTAAACGGTGGTGATAGTTTTAACGTCGCCTCCTCTGCATCCTTCGCACCCTCAGTTGCGATCGGCTCGCCTTCCTCTGAAATGGGCATTGTTATTGGTGACCCTGACGCTGCTCAAGTGGTCATTTAGCAGCAGCGTTAGGACTTGGCGCCGCACACAGGCACCAGTTTTGTGCGCATCAAAATGACGATGATAATGGGTGTGTGAATGAATGGGTGGTTGGATGGACGGGTAGAGTTAAGAGAGGTAGGTAATATTCACTCGCTCGACATGCTGTCTGATCTGGTGATGTTGCGACTCAAGGAGAGGGGTGGGGAGCGCTGTACTCGATCTCGTGCCTTTCCTCAAGAGGGACTTGCCATGATGACCCACGGGCGGACGCTTGTTGCGACTGCACGCCATCGCCCCACCTACCTGCCAGGCACCAGCCACGTGGATGGGCTGGCAGGCAGTGAGGTAGTCAAAACTATCCAATCTGCTGGTGGTGGCTGGCATCGCTGTCCCTTCTCCTTGCCCCTCTTCCTCCTCCACTTCGTAGTTTACCTGCAAGCCTGCGTGAGTAGGAGGAGGAGGAGGACGGGAGAAGAGGATTACCATACGGAACGGGTAAGGCGGTGGATGCCACCGATGAACGAATGAATATACCTCTGCCCACAGAAGAGGATGCTCATGATGAAATTCCTCTCTGCTCCTTCAATGTCTATCACGCGCATGTTCAATTTCTTTTGCCATTAGACTAGCATAATTGAAAATTCTCGGTGTTTTTGCTCATATCACGTGTGCATGTGATGTGCTGCCTAGCAGTAGGAGCGTTTGCGTTTCAAATAATAAAGGTGATGAAGGAAGTCTGAGTGTTCCTTGTCGTTGTTTTTGGGAAGGGACTGAGTGGTTGGTTGATTTTTCCTTGTTAAGCGTTGGTGGTAGTAGCAGCATGTCATGGGTTGTCAAGGCCCGAAAGTGCTTGTCTCGTTTCTGGCTGTGAGGGAGGTCAAATGTGCTTGTTTTGGGTAGCACTATCAAAAGTTGTTGTTTCTTGGCTTTAAGAAGGCCGTGAAGAATGTAAAGGGCTTACTACTGCTTCAAAGAAGGAAAAGCTTTGATGCAGGTGTGTGCGCTTACGGGCAGATGGATGAATAGATGGATGGGGACTAGGAGTTGTGAAGATGCAGGCGAGAATGGGAAGTGGAGAGTAGTGAAGTAGTGTGTTGCACAGAGGTGGGGGTTGTGAGCTAGAATACTGTGAGGGGGTGTGAAGATGGAGGAAGATGGAGGAGAAAGGTTTGAAGTGGGTGGTTAAGTAGGTGAGAAGGGAAATGTTTGAATTTGTGGAAAGGCAAAAAAGACATCAAGGTAAGTAAATGTGCGTTGACGATTTATCCTAGATGTGTAATCAAAAGGGTTGTTTAATGAGACGAACTGCTGGGGTGGTGGTGGAGGGGAGGAAGGATTGAGGTAGGTGGGTAGATGCACAGGGGAATCTGTGTGGAATCGGAAAGGACTTGAATTGCCAATAAAATTAAACATGTTGGAAAATGAGTAGTCGGCACTACCGAACCAATATTTGTGCATTTGTATGAGTGCTTTTTCATTTGCCAACCTGGCCCTCAGCAGACAACGATGTTGATGTGTGTGCAAGTGTGAAGTGCTCACAAACCCACCGAATCACATTACTGCTGACAGCCAATCGAAGATCAAGAGCAATTAATTGCCGGATTGACCGTCACATCCGCTCAGTCTCATCTGGTTAGGTACACCCAAATCAACACGTCGTCCCAACTGGGGCTTTTGGCAGCAAACACGGTCTGGTGGGCTCGACTTCTTAAAATGGTTAGAAGTGCAGAAGCACGAAAACGGGTTCGCTCCATGCCCACAATTACCCTTTCCTGCAAGACCCATACATGGGATTCAAATCATCACCATTGCCAACTTTGGTTTAAGGACGCAGCTCTTGTCATTTAAATACTTTTAGTTCTGCTCGCTGTGAGTTAACGCTGCATCATTCGTTGCTCCCTCGTTGACTAGCACATCTACAGTGCGCACTATCTGCCGAATGTGACCGTGGTAATAAGCTATTCGAGGTGCTGGTTCATTTGTTGATTCTCATCAACCCAATTCCACAGTCTAATGCATCTGCTGTGCTCTCATCTTTCAACTGACCAGCTGACTGGCCAACTACGTTATTGGAAGGAATGTCGAGTTGTAATTAGCTATCGTTCAAGTTGCTGAGCGGCTAACAACGCACCATTTAACCTCCCAACAGACCCACTCGAGTATTACCCTTGCCATGGTAAGGTGTCAGCAACTAAGCTACTACAAATGGGTTCCCTTGGAGGTAGTCAAACATAGTGGACCTGATGAGGGCAAACATGACTTTTGCTTGCTTGGGTCGCGTACTCATATTGCTACCATGAATTTAGCACCCTACAGCTGTCTAACAACCAGCACATGCTATGCTATGCTGCCGGAGAACCAGGCAAGCAAAAGGACCTTCAATCACCAAATGTCAATTCGTCCCCATTACTCCTTGCCTCAAGGCAACAAAAAAACACCATACTGGGCAGAATACATTCCTGTTTCACATATCGACAACTTGAGGACAATACAACGGTGGGCCATCTCAGCGGCTCCATCACCAAGAACAGCAATTATGAGAGCAAACGACTGACGCATTACACGGTCCTCGTCTCCTCCTTCCGGCGTCGTCCTCAGTGCTGTCGCCACTGACCATGCCACATCTGCAGTCGCCTCCTCCTCCTCCTTCCCTCTTCATTCTCTACCGTATAAGTGGATTCCGTAGGAACGAAGTAAATGCCCTCACCATCACGCATCTTCATGGCTGGTAGACAAAGTACTAGTCTGCAAGCATTAACAATGTCAAACTTCTGTCAACAAATTTAGGTTCTCGAAAGCGACATGGCGAAGGAACAATTGAGCCCTGACATGACTACCAATCTGAAACCCACTGACGCATTGCGAGCTTGCAACGACAAGCCCAACCCCTTGCCTTGCGTGGCGCTCATCCACTTGGCAGCATCAACTACCAAATGACCACTGCGCAACACACGCACAAACAAATCCCAAAATGGCACGATTTGAAATCCGTGCAATTAAGTGGCCACGAAGTCATTCAGCATTGTCTATTCTGCTCATCAATCGCACTCACTGCAACACATCTTCACAAACGAATCGCACGAGTTGATAATGAGATAAACTGCATAGAAATGAATCTAGGAGACAAGTGGGACATGCAGCAATTGGGTATTTCCAGTTTCGCCCACAAACAAATAACCCACCATCTAACAAACCACCAGGACAACTTCAATCAAGCCCCTCCACAACCGCTCAGCATACCGAACAAATGCGAAAGAGCGCTGCAGTTGCACAGCTAATACTTGTCCAATTTTCTCCCCTACATCGCACTTAATAAAACACACAAGTGACAGCCATCACACTACCGATCCATTTATCACACCGGTGTTGTACATAGGGAGATCCACACTACAGGACGAATGGGAATCCTCCATGGATAACTTGAAAATCTCTCAATGTCCACCATTCCACAGAATCATCAAGGCCTGCATCACCAGCACACTAAATTTACAGAATCTAAAAAATGACAAATTGCAAAAGATTTGATTGCAGTCAGTGTCTCTTGCCCTTTCACTAAAGCCATTGGAACATACTTTCTACGTTTCTTCTTTATGGAGGATGGTAGTGAGCTATCGGTATCAATTTAGAAGTTTTTGGAAAAATTGAGAAGTCGTGAGGATTCTCCACATTCCACCAGCTAGTTTTGAGGGACGAATATGTATTCGAGTGCTACCATGCACAACCTAAAGTGCTCTTCACGATGGCTTTTTTGAACTAGAATTTTGCGTCCCACTTGTTGTGATGAGAGGCTTCTATTCATCTCACTTGAAGTCCTTGCCAAACTTGTCCATTCTAGTGAGTACCTGGCAGAGTGTTGTGCCACCTTACCTTCTTCGAAAGATATTAGACAAATGTGGTCAGAAATTCTCCATGTGTTGAGGACCAAGTGAGGGCCAATTTGCACAGCAGGTAGACCTAAGTCACATCCATCAATGTCAGTTGGCAATTAGTGAAGTGAGTGGCTAAAGTGATGTGAGAGGGAAGTGGTATTGGGTTCAGTAAAAGACGTTCCACAGAGAGACTGGCAAACAGTTATCCTTTGCAACGCACGCATTGACACACTTGTGTGATCATGGAAATGAGCTACACCTCCCCTCAGTCACACAAACCCTCGCTCCTCACCATCCCACCTCTACCTCCGGGAGAACAAAAAGACACCATACTCCAGCAGACTATATGTCCATCACACACACCGATAACCCGGCGACGATACGACCGCGGGACATCCGAGTGACCCCAACACCAAGACCAGTGGGCATGCAAACAAAAAACCAACGCATCACACAATCCTCGTCTCCTCCTTCCGACGTCGTCCTCAGTGCTGCCTTTAATCACTGTACCGCATTTGCAGTCACCTCCTCCTCCTCCTCCTACTCCTTATTCCCTGTGGTGAAAGTGGGTTCCGTAGGGCAGGGCCAAATGTCCTCACCATCACGCGTCCCATGGCTAGTGGACGAAGTACTGACCTAAAAGCAAAAACCAAGTCAAACATCCATCAACGACGTTTGGCTCTCGTGATTAACATGGTTATAAAACAATTGAGCCCTGACATGATCACCAGTCTCTAATCTTCCGACGCATCGCCAGCTTGCAACGACAAACCCAACCCCTTGCCTTCCATGGCGCCCATCCACTCAGCACCGTCAACTGCCAAATGGCCTTTAAAAAACATATTCGCACGCAAATCCTCAAATGACACGATTTAAAATTCACTCTCTCTCTCACTGCAACACATCTTTACAAACAAATCACACGAATCAATAATGCGATGAACTGGATGCAAAATGAATCTAGGAAGCAAGGCGAACATGCAGTAATTGGACATTTCCAGTTTCACCTGCAAACAAATAACCCACCATCTAACATATCACCAGGACAACTTCAATCGAGCCCCTCCACAACTGCTCAGCATAACGAACAAATGCGAAAATGTGCTGCTCTTGCACATTCAGTAAAAAACTTGACGCCACCACACCCTAATACACACAAATGTGCACGCGACTACAAATAGGTTCCATGTATTGTACATAGGCGATGTGAAAAGAAAGGATGACAACAGCATAACAGTGCATTTGCATGCAGCAACAAAATAAGTGGACAGTGAGATGAGAGGCATGCACCTTCAACAGCAAAACCAAACAAACCCGAGTTCACGAAAGGATCCCCACTAGATCTGGCTTTTTGACACTCCTCCTCGTTTCCGCATTTCTAACGTCAACGCAATTACCACTACAATCCACTATCCCTCTCAACGAGACAACAAACTTGCCTATCGCTTCAAATCCAATCTCGCACTCGTCTTGTCTCCTCGGCATGCACCCACGCCACCACCTCATGCTTGTGCCACAAAAGTGACACCCGTCACATCGCCACGCCATCTACCACACCGCTATCGTACATATCGAGATCCACATTGCAGGACGAATGAGAGTCCTCCACGAGAGCCTCCAAAAGTCCTCTACGAGAGCCTCCAAAATCTCTCAATGTCCACCATTACATAGATTCACCAAGGACTCCTTCACTACCACACTAAGCGCACAGCATTTGAAAAGGACAAGGTGCAAAAAGCAAAAATCACGATGCTTCAATGTCCAAGTCACCACAAAACCAATGTACGCAAAAGTGAGTACGAAAAACAAAATACTCATTAAGTAATATCCCAACACCACTTCAAGTTGTAGTCTGCACAGTGATGCAAAACGCGTTCTGCAAGCACAATGTCAGCAGAACATCGTGGTGTTTAAGCCCACGAATAGTCAAGGTACGAAGCCTTCCACATCCATCATACGTACTCCACCAACAGGAAAAATGGAGCAACCCTGCTACCATAAAACTGCACGGAATCCTTGGCCAAATGAAAATGTAGCAAAGGCTGGTAAGTGCCAATCACCCATATCAGATAAATGTGTGGCGCAACAGATAAGGCGAGATTCGCATTCACAGCTGTTTGGCAATGCCACCATCCCTTGCCGATAAAGCTCCATTAAAAACATAAACCCGGGCAAAATATAGGTCCAGTACATCATTCATAGAAAGAAAAGCTCAGCACTCACTTACATCCCCCAACCTTAACATAGGCAAAGCCCTTCAAACCGAGACACAAATGCAAATGCAATCACCAAAGTGCCTACAAGGGAACCCGGGTTTTACGTCGACCGCGTGAAGAGCTGTGCCACCTAACAACTATGCTCTGTTATTGCTCGTCATCGGGATACACAAGCAACGTAAAACAATTCGTTCACCCTAGCAATCGCAATTAAAATGTATATGTTTTACAAAAGCTCTAATGAAACTAGCAGAATTACATGCATAGGCATGCACATTTATGCGAAATTTTGAATAAATTAGAAAAAGACAAAAAAACAAGCATTTAGAAGGCAAAAGGGAGTAAGACACTGTAGCCTTTCAAGACTTCCTTGAATACAAAAAGAAGCATAATGCTATTGCAGAATACACATGTTTAGAAAAGAGATGAAAGGGGGCTGCCGGCATGGGCTGGAGGCCAGCCTCCTCCCTCCACACTCTCCCAGGCTAGGGCAATACGGCCACCTAAGTGACCGAAACTGGCAATCAGATCAAACAAGGCACTACAGCACCATTGATCTAAAAGGCAACTGCTGTGCACAAATGCGATTTTAGTGAATTGTACACGACAGGATCTTAAGGCATTAGAGTCGATTGCGTGTCATGCAGCTATACAGTGGTTGCAGTGCACAACTTGCAAAGAGGTCTTTAAAAAAGCCTAGTCATTAATAATCAGGTTCGTTTACAGTAGCCATTGGGGCATGGCAGAGGCGTTTGTGTAGTGCATAGGACCGCTCCATCTGACCCGACCCGACCCGACCCGACCCGACATGGGTGTTCCTCAATTTGCACTTCTGCAAGGAAGTCCATTTTGCTCTGACTTGTGTAGTGTGTCGCGAAGTGAGAACATCAAAATGTCTACAAAATTATGTTCAACGATATGCCGCACTGTCCTCTCATTATTTCCTTCTTTCCAACAGGCGTTAGAGGGTGAAGGCTGAAGCACCGACTGCTGTGGCCCATGAGTCGCTAATCAGAGTAACTTCACAAATTTAACGTCAAAACAGAGTGCACCACAATGGTCGAATCAGCGGCCCTACATTTGCAACCGCATAAACACGTCAGAATACACTTTCCTCTCTCCTTCCCCTTTCACCACTGCTTACAGATCGACACCTCATTCCTCTTTTCTTTTATTCTGCCTAGTAAGGTAGCGTGGGTGATCCTCCTCATCTCCTTCCGCCTCCTTTATTTGCACAACGATGGACCAAATTCGGCCAAGGTAGAAATGCATAAGGGTAACTGATGTCTGCCCTCACAAATCCACCCACGAGGAATGCTGCGTCTGAAGACAACACCAGATGGCTTTGCGAGACACCACGCGACACGTGCTACCAATCGATTCACGCGTGCCAGATTCGAAAAGGTCACTCGCACAAGCAACCGTCAGACGTGCTCTTCCACGCCTTGTCTCGTCTGCAATCATTCATTCTGCTTCGCGCTCTCGCTCCTACCATTCAGTCAATTGTTAGTGCCTCCCTCCCACTTCGTCTTCCCCTCACCTTTGGCCCTCTTTCCTCCCTCCATCTCTGTCTCCTCGCCACTCCCTACTTCCAACTTCCCACAGTTTCAGAGGCGTCAGAGTCCAAGACATAGAAGTCGTGGAAATTAGGGGAAATTATGCTACCAAATCCTCCTCTTCGTGTCCTTTCTTCTCCTCCTTTTCCCCTACTTTAGTTGTGTACGTCAATTCAATGCTATCAAATCAAGCAACTGGTGTAAGTCACAGGGAATGGAAGAACTTTGTTTGACGTCTTCGAATGCGCCGCTGAACAAGAAATCCAAATCCCTTCCATTGAATCAATCCCTTTGCATTCTACTTAGTCACATGGCTAGAGGAGTGGGTAATTGAATGAGGCCAGGAATGGATGGAAGAAAGAGGGAAAGAAGTGAAGCACGCTGCATCACAGTGCTGCAGCGACACATCCTACAATGTCTATTCCCAATCCTCCTCTGCATCTATCTCAGTTATTCCTTTGTCCCTTTCAGCCGAATATGCATGTTTATTTGCATGCACCGCTAGTCTTCGTTGAGCGATGCAACGATTTGTTCAAGCGTCCCTTCGTCAACTCACCACGGGAGCCAACCAACTGAGGCCTTCTCATTCCATCAAATGCTCTGTGGAAACGGATAAATATTAGCGTAACCTTGCCGCCGAGCTATCACAACATCCTTCTACACAATGTGAGTCACCTCATTGGGTCGTCTCAACACAAGTTCGTCGCAGACTACACTTGTCCATATTCAACGATCAGGCAACAGTCCCGATATCTTGCAACCTCAGCAAATGAGGACCACGCGGTGGTCTTCTAGGCACCACAATTAATTCCAGCACACATTGCATTAGCAAAGAAAACAGGATTCTACTGGTAAGAAGCGACCGACCAATGCGAGTCTTCAACTTCCTCCAGCTACTTAAAAAAATGAAAAAAAAAAAAAAACAAATATTTAGGCTAAATTTTAATGGCTGCTCGTTTGCCAAATAAATGTCAAGTTTAACGTTATCAACATATGTAATAGAAAAGGAAAGAGGACTTGCAGTTCGGACAACAAGACAACAACGAGCAAATGAACAGCTTGTACTCCAGATCCTACCATCCCCTCACATCACTCGTCTCCACCACCTACTGCGTCTGCACTCTCCACATCACACTGACCAACTGCGGCCTCACCAACTTCCCAAGTCCCAACGAAAGGCACCAAGACAACAGCTGTGGCGGCAGAACCATCAACGTCGGTGGCAGCATTCGCATGCCGCTCATCAACGCCACCTAAAACAAAAAAGGCACAAAAGAAGTAGACTTGGCGGGCAAGAGTTTTCAGTGGAATGAGGAATATGACGCAAAAGAGACGCACAATGGGAAAGACGAGGTCAGAGATGCGCTACTTGTGCACCTCCGCACAAGAGACGACGTCACCTGCGTGAGCGCTAAGTGCAACACTGTGGCACAGGTGATTGACATGTCGAAGCGATTGTTGGCCATACCCACTTCACGGTCCTCGTGATAATACTGCATCAAGCACCTCGAGGTGGTTGTTGAGACGTCTTGCTCCAATCCTCACGTGTCGGCCACTGCCTTTGCCGCATCACACACTCCTTGTCTGTAAGGAAAGCGCAGATAATGGTCAAGTTGAAATTACTGGTTAATGATGAATAAAGGCAGTGAGTGAAAATGACAGCCGAGATGGTAAAAAACTCGTAATAAGGCACTGAAGTGCAGCCATTAACTCCAAAGCAAGAATAACTATTCATACAAATAATAGTAACATTAATTCACTGTAAGAAAATCTGTGTTTGTACATAAAGACCACTACGCGGATATCTTCCTGAACTCAATACGTAGACTGGCCCAACGTTCGTGCCTAACTTCCCCACCGTGTGCGAACCAGGTGCAAGGCTTTTATTTCATTCTTCGAGGCAGAGCCTCTGGCAGAGATGATTGACATGTCGAAGCGATTGGTAGCACTTGATAATTCTTGTGGTCATCTTCGCCTTGCAGTAATGACTTCGGCGAAACTACACGGACAACCACTTCTTAGAGGGAAGTGCCAATTCAGCCCACCAACTTCCTCTTGATTGTAACCACTACCCTATTCATAATCCTCCCCTCACTCCGTTCCCAAAACAAGTGGCGCATTATGAAAGATCATGAAACACCTGATGCCAATGACAACCCCAATAGGATCCAACCGATACACAGGGAAGAAAATGAACTAATCGCAACTCACACTACTGTCATAGCGCTCCACAGAAGAAAATATAAGCCCTACGTCTTTCACAGGCTCGTCCATGCTCAGCACAAGCAATATCCACCAATTCGCATAGTAGGTTACAGAAAAGCGATGAACTCTCAGAACATGACTTCGCTCAGCCCAGATGTCCTCCTTTTTGTAGTCATCACAGAATTCTTTGTATAACAAATACAGTCATCCACCAAGGAAGCCCCTACATCTATCTCACAGCACTTTAAATCAATCAATGTCAACAAACAAACAAATAGGATAAACACGTTCAGGAATGGGTACTAGACCCACTTGAAATAATCGGCACACTAAATACATGTGACTTTGGTAGGTGGGGATGAACACTTACTGTAGCTCCAGCCCGACCACAGATTCACCAAGACCTCAGCTACACACACCACTGAGAAAAGGCACGTGGTAGGATTCCATTTTGTGACACCTTTAGTCTCGCCAAGGACGTAAAATTGTGAGCGTTCGCCTTCACCCACATAACCGATGTCATGCAACCGCAGTTCTCCGCCGCCTCATGGAGGCAGTGCTCAATAAATCACCCATTGTCAAGTTGAACACCAAGCCTCATGATGAGAGGGTGCGAAGACTTATGGTGCACCAATGACTGCACCGAACACAGGAGACATTCATCCACCCCATCCTTTGCAAATGAAAAAAATAGAGGTAATATCCTTTTTTAGAAGAGAAGAAATTGCGTCTACATGCGGAAACCATTTAAACCCCCAACCAACATAGCCACTTTTGTTACAGCATTGACCAGCTACTGCCGAAGGCACGTGGTTCACCCAGAGAGAAATTAAATCCCCACATGAATATGCAACAAAGCATTAATATGCGAAATTCGCATCTCCTCTCACATCTACAATCAGATGATTTCTAGTCTTAGATCATAACTCGATGAAAAGGTGAATGGCTTACATCCAAACCGGTTCGCCGCCTTCGCAAGAATCACAATTCTTCATTCACTCACCGAGGTCAGCATGCAATTTCTCGTTTCCACTTGCCATTGAAGTCACCAATTTCCCTACCGATTATAGCAAGGGAAGGGAAGCCATACGAAGCGCACTTTTCAGCTCAACAATGTGCTAGAGGCCACAATTTTGGGCAGGCGTTCACAGCACACAATTGCTGCACTATCCGCTTTCAGTTCCCTCGGCTCAATTTACGCTCTCCCCCAATCATTATCATGCAACCACAAACGCCACCTCTGATTCGTCTGCAATGGTTCGACCACCCTCAAGTGGCAAACCCATCGATTTGATTTGCAGCTTCTCGCCCACAAATGAAAAACTTCAACAAAGAGTAGAAAAATCCGACCCTCCAACTCTCACCATAATTCGCAAGTCTTGGAACAGCTGCAATCAGCACACATTGTCCCTATTCAAAGTGCGCTCAAGATGACTAGACGCAGTCCACATCACCACTTAATTAAATAAGTTAATAGGATTCGAGCACCTCACCACGAGCATTACACTAACCACGAATTCAGCATGCCGCAAAAGTCGCTAGCCACATTTTCATGCCAGTAATATAGGTTTACTTGTGCTGCGCATAAAATAAGCCAAAACTTACATACCTGGACTGACTAGCACAAACTGCAAACGACGCGCAACAATGACCGCACCGCAGCCCATCCTTTCATATGTGCCGCTAAATGCATGAGAGGGTATTAAGTATGAAAAAAGCAAATAGGTGTTACATAGATTGTTGTCGAATTCAGGGGCCACAACATGTAAAACACATAAGTTCTGCGCCTAAAATAAGCAATAGTTCTGGGATATGCAGTTTTGTAAGGCATTTGTGCAAGATTATACACAAGGTCTTACATTCCTAATGATCCTATAAATAAGTTAACTAATAGCAAGTCTTTTTTAAAGTATCCACTGCTAACCAATAATTTGCAGCACACATTTTGGATGCAACTTGATTAAAGTCAAATTAGCCGGAAGTGATATGATTGTGTGATACTTGTGTTTATTTAAGCCTCTCTTGTAGGCGCGAGGCAGGAGCACCACTTGAATATCTCAATGCCGACAAAGGCCTTTCTACAGCTCACTACTTATACACCATCAACTCACCGTTTTGTCGAAGACTCACTCCCAATCATGGTGGCTGTTGGGGACGCGATGGCACAGTCGATTACATGGTCTCTGTTAACCAAAGCAGAGGATGGCGTTCGCGTTATACCACGTGAATCAAATCTGATATAACTCATGCAATTTCTCATTGGAGGCGAGATTGCCCACTAGAGCACGAATTTATCAACTCAGCTGCAAAATATGCGCAAGCAGTGCTCGTCAAGCTACTCAACTTCCATGTGGGCTCTGTTAGAACTCAAATTTTACGTAAGCAACGCCGAGATCGCGCGAACCTATGATATTTCGAACTATCTAGAGCCAAATCATTGCTTTTACTGCCTAAAAACTGTGTGAGTACTATGAAGTACCATGGCAACTCAAAATGCAAGCGCATAAATAAAAACCTATTTTTAGTGCAAAGGTAGCAATAACAAGTGATAATAAATTGGAGAGCGAACTGAAATTCACTCACACCAACTCCTGTTATAATGTTGTAAGGGAAATTCAAAAGTCTTTACCAACTTGTTTACTTTCAGCTGTAGCCACCTTTCTCTCACCAGCCTGAACACAATTCCCCATACACAGATGGTGATTGAATTTCCCACTGCACTTGACGTACACACACACACACACACACACACACACACACGTACCGTTAGAATTAGGAGTAGCTGAAACCGAGTCACAGGCATGACTTATGTTTGACATTCGTGTAACATCTTCATGAACTCATTATAATTATAGCCGTAACTCAACATGACGTACCATCGTTGTTTCTATTTCCTAGTCTCCGTCGTTAGCCAGCCATGTATTTTACTAGCTAATTGGGAAACAGTCACTAAGAAGACGGACGTTTTTGGGTGTCTGGTTGTCTACTGGATCAGGAGCCTAACTTTGATGGCAATTTAATTAGTGTTTCCAATTGCATGAGACAACGCTTGATCCACTCACCTTCTACTTATGCTTAAATAAGTAGAGCAGTGCTAGTTAGTTAAAAAGGGCGGTAAA